>SSNS01000056.1:2412985-2564777 GCA_006937985.1 Aphyosemion australe | reverse complement strand
TGTTTCAATTCCTAGGAATCGTTCGCCATTTTTGCAAACGATTCTCTTATCAATTCCAGGCGGCGCAAATGACGTCACCACACACGTTGCGCAGCTTACGCAGGCAGGAGCCGACTTTGAATTACGGGGGAGCTGGAAGCCGTCAACCTACACACCCAGGGGAAGCCCGAAAAAAGATCCTGTTTCTACCTATATTACATTATTTATATGGACTCTCAGCGCACCGGGGATTTTTTTGAGCGGAGAGGACAGATGATGCTGATTGTTGATGCGCGCCGGGCAGCTGCGCACGGCCACAGTAACGTTCTCAAAGTGGCGCCACCAAAAATATAATTAACACGCGATCGTTCATGTCCGTTCATATAATCTGGTACTTCTGTCTTTTAATCGTATCTTGTATTCGTGTCTGACGCACTCCGCAGCGGAGCGCGTCACCTGTGCTCAGGTGATTTCACCTCACCTGCGCGGCCGCCAGCGCACACTCCACTGTTTTTCATCCAGTAGATTAATTTGACCTGTTTACTTCAAAAGTAACTCGAGGTGAATCAGGAGGAAGCAGGAAACAGTTTTTTCTTGTGGATTGAGGAGAAGCAGGAAGATCAGAGACAGACAGGACAGGAAAATATTCAAATAAAAACAAGAAAACTAAACAAAGTTCTTGAAAATGAAAATGTTGGTAGATTTTTTCCACTGCATCGTTTGACCTTCATAAAGCAATAATTCATAAGCGTGTAATATTTATATATTTGATACAACCCAGATCACCTTCAAAATTCAGTCCCACATCCAGGGCCGTATCAAGGCGTTTTGGGGGCCAAGGCAAACAGACCCCCACCCCCCACCCCCGTCACTGGGCTCCCCCAGAATCCTCTGTGTAATTCAAACCCTGCCCAGGAGTATTAATTATAGTGTTTGCAAAAACACCTCGGTTTACATATGAATTGTTCTAGAGCCATTTTGTTGGCAGAATCTGATACTTTAGTTCTAAGCCAGGTGTTCTGATAGAACACCGGGAAAAAAAAAATGGGTCCCAACGTGGTTTGTGTGGCGTCATTGGTAGCCACAGATCCCCTGTCCTCATTTTTGGAAATGGAAATATGGTCACCCTACCTTATATACACATCTCCACACTAGCAGACTCCAGCGATTAAAGTCTGACCTGTGGTGAGATTTTTCCCATCATGCAAAAACTACAGCAAGAAGATGACTCTGCCTTCACAAGGAGCATAAAGAGAACATTTGGAATGATTTTTCCAAACGATACCAGGTACAATTGATTATCATAAATACACTGACAGTTATAATGCAGGAAACTGGGCGCGATACATTTTCTGCCACCTATTGAACTATTTGGGAATTGATAAGGGAATTGGATCGATAGACAGAATCGACAATGCCATTGATATTGATAAAAACTTATCAATTCCCACCCCTAGTTTGAGGACTGAAAAATGTCCAAATATGGACATTCCTATGGCCTAGCAGAAAACATGTACTTTATCCCTCACAATAATGTCCTTGCAACATGGTTTAATGTTCTACCAGTAATTCCCATTAACATCAAAAAGAAACAAATTACATTTCCTCCCCTGGGAAAAATACTGAGCATTCCACGTACTACTACTTTGACAGTAAATGGTAACAAAACCTGATGAACTTAAGGTCCAGTATTAAAACAAATTTAAAGACTTTTTAATTTTCTAAATGAACCCAATAATGGTTTAAATCATCAAAATTTTATCCTTGGGTTAAGCAATGGAAATGGGATCCTGACCTTTGTGCAAACGTGTCTTATTGTTGATTCCCTTCAGAAAATGGTGACTAGTTAAGTTAAACATTTCATTTAAGCTGGATGAAGTTTAGGATGTGGTTATTTAATGTATTAGGTTAGCTTTAATCACGTAATTTATTAATTAGCTTTTTCTTTAACTTGTGATTTTTTTTCTTTTGAGGAATGCTGGTTTGATAGACATGATCTTATAGGTTAGGTAAAGGATAAATTAAAGTCTTTTCTCCAAACAACCTGAGTTGTTGTTTTATTCACTAATCTTCTCTAGATCAAACACAGTTATATGTAGATCAACTGCTGGGTGTTCATCGACACGTTTCAACGAATATAATATAATATAATATAATATAATATAATATAATATAATATAATATAATATAATATAATATAATATAATATAAATTTATATAATGTAACTTTATATAATATAATATAATATAATATAATATAATATAATATAATTTTATATAATATAATATAATAATATAATATAATATAAAGTAAAGCCTAAATGTTGTCCAAATCATGTCAAGAGTAGTCGTGAGCTCAGAGTAATCGTGAGCTCAGAGTAGTCGTGAGCTCAGAGTAGTCGTGAGCTCAGAGTAGTCGTGAGCTCAGAGTAATCGTGAGCTCAGAGTAGTCGTGAGCTCAGAGTAATCGTGAGCTCAGAGTAGTCGTGAGCTCAGAGTAGTCGTGAGCTCAGAGTAGTCGTGAGCTCAGAGTAATCGTGAGCTCAGAGTAGTCGTGAGCTCAGAGTAATCGTGAGCTCAGAGTAGTCGTGAGCTCAGAGTAGTCGTGAGCTCAGAGTAGTCGTGAGCTCAGAGTAATCGTGAGCTCAGAGTAGTCGTGAGCTCAGAGTAATCGTGAGCTCAGAGTAGTCGTGAGCTCAGAGTAGTCGTGAGCTCAGAGTAGTCGTGAGCTCAGAGTAATCGTGAGCTCAGAGTAGTCGTGAGCTCAGAGTAATCGTGAGCTCAGAGTAGTCGTGAGCTCAGAGTAGTCGTGAGCTCAGAGTAGTCGTGAGCTCAGAGTAATCGTGAGCTCAGAGTAGTCGTGAGCTCAGAGTAATCGTGAGCTCAGAGTAGTCGTGAGCTCAGAGTAGTCGTGAGCTCAGAGTAGTCGTGAGCTCAGAGTAATCGTGAGCTCAGAGTAGTCGTGAGCTCAGAGTAGTCGTGAGCTCAGAGTAGTCGTGAGCTCAGAGTAGTCGTGAGCTCAGAGTAGTCGTGAGCTCAGAGTAATCGTGAGCTCAGAGTAGTCGTGAGCTCAGAGTAATCGTGAGCTCAGAGTAGTCGTGAGCTCAGAGTAGTCGTGAGCTCAGAGTAGTCGTGAGCTCAGAGTAGTCGTGAGCTCAAGTCATTTAGAATGGAAGATAATCTTCTTTAAAATCAAATATAAATGTAAAGAACTGTGACCTAATGTGGACCAGAGGTTTAAACGGTTCAGATTTGCTGCATGTAGAGCTGAGAACCTTATGTATGGAGATGGAAATTATGCCTCAGCCATAACTTTAGTCCCTGATCTCATAAATAATGCTAACTTTGACTATTATTTATCCTGGGTCTGAAACCTTCCTGACTATCAATCCTGCAAGAAACAATTGTATTTAGATGATTTGAGAGGAATATAGCATTTGTGCAACAGAACTTTCCCTAAATTGATTTTATTGTTGCTGTTCTTCCCCTAAAGCCCTTTGGTAATTTTAAATATTTTAGTAGAGGAAGAATAATTACCTGAAAACATTGTGGACTATTTTTTCTTTTTCTTTTTGAAGAACATTTTAACAGACATTAAATCTAACCTGTGAAAATTAAAAGTCAGCGCCTTTGTCCAAATTTCCTGATCCACTTTTAAATCCCTATTTATTTAGTTTTATGCACTCCAGCACAGTGGGAAAACAATGATAGAAGCTTGTTTAAAGACACAATTTCTACTTAATCTGCATACACCGAGGCACAGAGAGAAACAAATGACTGCATTAGCTACAAGAACTCGTTACTATCTGAATCATGTGCAACTTTCTTTCAAAAGGAGTTGAATAAATGGTTGTAGAGTAAATTTATTCACTTTTCTGTAGAGAATAAAAAATCTGCTTTTTTGTGGATGTAAGAATGAATCTGAGTATATTTATTGTGATATTTTTTGCCTAAATAATTGGATGTTCTTTATCTTTTTAAAAACGGGTGATCTTTGCTATCAGGTCGGCATGAGCACAAGCTTTAAGAGTTAAAGCTAACTTTACACTAAACCAGATTTTGCTGAAGATGGAACCACATGTCCAACAACGTATACAGTCCATCTTCCTATTGTCAAAGGACACATGATAACATTTTCATTTGTCAAATCAATGGAAAGCAGTGCACCACTGAAAATCACAAGTCAAACTTTTTCTGGAGGACTTTACTCTTTTATGAACAATGTCAAAACAAAGATGAAACTTTAAACTACAAAAATTTGAGTTTCTGTCTATTGAAAAGCAAGAACAGCACCCGATTAAAATGTAATGAATTAATCCTGATTGATCACATTTTAATCGTCCAAGACAATTTGCCCCCAAACAATTTTATTAACAATAATGTTAGTGAGGCACAGATGACACACTGACACTTTAATGAGTACATTTCTGTGACCAAAAGGTCTATTTGATTACTTTGGTCTCATTATAAAGGTAATCATTGTGGGATGTGTAAATATGAGTATATGTGTTATTGATGAAGTCTATTTGGACATGGACCACGGTAAATGTTGTGTACTGAACTGAACACTAGGTGGCAGCAGAGCACTTCTAACATATAAAGAGGTGTAGTGCAGAGTTAGAGTTAGTTGAATGCTGCGTGTGTGCTCGTCCCTCCTGCTGTCATAAAGTTCATATGGATAAAGTTGCTGCCTGCCTGCTTTCTACCAACTACAAAACACAACAGTAAAAAAGTTTTTTTCCCTTCTTTCTTCATAAAAAAGAAGGAAAAAATTAAATTAAGTGATTAATTTAATTGTAGTTTTAGTTTTGTTTGGAGCATTTAAAAAAGGTTGATATGGTCTTGTAGCTCTGAAGTTGATTTAGAGGTGCAGCTTGATGATATTTATTGATATACAAGGCATAAATTGTGATGCTCAACTTTTTCAGACCCCAATTTGGGGATGCAGGGCTCAAGTATTCTTTTTTATATACAGTAATGTGCAAACATTTTTGGCAGGTGTGAGGAAATGCCGAAATGCTGTAAAGAAAGAATGCTTTCAAAAATGGAAGTGTTAATCATTTATTTTCAACACTTAACAAAAAGCAGTGAATGAACAAAAGAGAAATCTAAATCAAATTAATATTTGGTGTGACCACCCTTTGCCTTCAAAACAGCATCAATTCTTCTAGGGATGCTTGAATAATAATAATAATGGATTGGATTTATATAGCGCTTTTCAAGGCACTCACATTCACACACTGCTGATGATGGTAAGCTACTATGTAGCCACAGCTGCCCTGGGGCGGTCTGACAGAAGCGAGGATGCCATTCTGTGCCATCGGCCCCTCTGGCCACAACCAACACAGGCAAGTTGGGTTAATTGTCTTGCCCAAGGACACAATGACAGTGACAGACTGAGCGGGACGCGAACCTGCGACCTTCCGATTACCGGGCGTCCACTTAACTCCTCTGCCACCATCGCCCTAACTTGAACACAGGTGTTGAAGGAACTGGGCTGGTCGGTTGTTCCAAACATCTTGGAGAACTTACCACATATCTTCTTCTTTATGCTGAAGAGTTCCTAATGACCCAGTGAGGTCACTCACTTTGTAAATTGATTAATAAATAAAAATAAAAAAAATCATTATTTATAATTCTGAAAGCATTCTTTGTTTACGGACTTTTTTCCACACCTGCCTAAAACTTTTGCACAGTACTGTATATGTACAAATAAGTATAAATTCTGGGATTAACTGAGTGGAAAATGTAAGATTGGATTTTTTTTTAGTAAATTTCACAATAAAAGATGACAAACAAATTCCATAGTGTAAATGCATGTGTGTAAGTCTCCATCATGCATCCATACAGTATATTTTGTCTATCTAACGGTCTCCTTTTGCAGCTGCCTCCCTAAATTTTTACCATGTGTTAACGCGTTCTGTCATGCTGGCTTCTGGCCAGACACTGGCTAATCGCTCCTCTGAAAGCATTTGTATGTGTACAAATGCCTCTGAGCTGGGTAACACTCTCTGTAGAAAAGCATTTCAGACATCCTTCCAAAGCAAGATCAAAAATGTGTATCAACTGTTCAATTTTTGTAGGGAAATGAAAATTTTGCTACTTCCTTTAATTGGCTTTATAGCAGCCATAAATCACAGCGAGATGCAAATGTGCCCTGAAATGTCAGTCAATAAAGTCATCATGTGGGAAGGCAGATGGGAGCTGTTGCTGTAATTTCCATTTTGGATCAAAACAACATGAATTCATGAATTTGTGCTGCGATACCGTCCAGCAGAAGGCTCAGGCAAAATAAGCACTGCATGCCTCTTCACACACTGACAGCGGTCATCTCTCAACCAGCACACAGCTGCCCGCTGGCACAAATCAAGCACGCCCAAATTTAATCAGCTGCACATGAAGGCAAACCAATCCTTGAGCCACTGCAGGGCAAATGTAAATTTTACTTTTACTGCAAAGCTGGCATTTTGATATTTATTTCCATTCTGCTTTTCACAATTTTGGGAAAATTGGTACAAGCTATGAGGACAACACATAGAGGAACGCTGTTTGTGACAGTGAAAAATAAGGAGATTGCACTATTAGGCCTTAACGACTTCTTTTATTTTAAATGCACGATATTACAATGAAATTAAACTGTACCTCTGCTTCCTAGGCGCTGCTCAAGCCCAACAGTCCCTAAGGGTCCACAAACCCTACTTCGAGAAGCAGTGGTCCATACATCCTCCTTTTCCACAGAGTCCAGAGAAACAGCTCTGACCTACATTTTACAGCTCATTAACTATACAAAGACTAACTGCAGAAAATAAACCGACAGAGAGCATGAGTGTGTTGTCTCTGGGCTCATTCCTGAGAGCTATCGTGTGCAAAAGTTAAAGCATCCACACCCGTACACCATTCATGCTGCAGGGAGCAAAGAGAATCAGAGGAAGAGGGCTCATGACGTGATGCTTGTTGTAGGGAACACGCTTCTAAACACAACTGAACAATAACAATTACATGTTGTTGTGTTGTCTTTGTTATTTAGTCAGTGTGATTCATAAAAACAGTGTTTCTAATGAGATGTGTTCTATCATTTAGAGTGCAACAAAACACCAGAGGCAAAATGAAAACCAGTACTTTAAATGTGTAATGTGCTGACCTGTATAGCTGGTAATTAGGGTATCCCAGTGAGCATCTTCTGGTTCAGATCCAAATAAATTAAGATAGTTTCTACTCAAACAGTTATTTTTGTACTTCTATACTGTTGTAAAGTAGACTGCATGACATAATAAAAACTTTTAAGCTGAGTTTTATATATATTTTTTTAAAGCTTACGCTTTGTGGACTTGGTGTTAGGAAAAGTTTTATTGACCTGGATGGTGGGACCAGTTTATAATTCTGTTTAGAACAACCAGTAAGAACGTCAATAAAGATGCCACAAATATCCTGCTGACATGTTTACGTCTCTGTTAACTAGAACTTCAGTTTGTCCTGTAAGGTTCAGGTTACTTTGTTTCTACCTGAAGGTGAAACAACAGGATTATTGTAGCAATTTTACCAAGTTAGGTCTGATAACTCAATCAGTGATGAAAGTAAAGAAACGACCCTAACGACAAAGGAAACAGTCTAATTTTCTTCTTATCTGCCTCTCATTTGAAAGATTGTAGGGGCATCGTTTGAATGTGCGACAAGCTGAACTTGCAAACAAACTGAAAAAAGTTAAACCTTTCTGGTTAAAGCACCCACTATCATTACAGTAATGTCAAGTTTGATACACAAGCGTGTGTGTGTGGCATCACTATTGATCTCAAGTTAGAAAAGGTTACATTGCAAATTGAAATGGTAAAAATCTGTTAAATCTGTTAATGTAGAGCAAATTTGTGTTGACTGGCAATTGAGCTTTTTGAAAACATGTTTTATTTAGTCTCAGAGGGTTGCAGGACCATTTGGTGATTATTTAATACATAGCTTTTTGTTTTGATTCAAAAATGACATTGGAGATCTTAGATACCTCTAAAGCAATAGGAATCAGCTTGAGCCATCTTTTGAGTCTGTAACCAGAGTTGGTTATATTCATAGACAATGTCTGTGTATCATGCAGAATAGAAATACATACATTTATATGCTGTTTTGGTCATTTCCATCTGCATCAATATGCTAATCATTTATGTACTAACTGACAAATTACTTGAAATGAAGACGCCCTGATCCTATTGCTGATTAATCCAAAACCCCAGGATTGGGATTTGATCCAATCCTTGATCAGGTTTGGAAATACCCAGTTAGTAAGCATTGCATTTTTTTAACATACAGTCTTTTAAGTCTAGGAAAGAAGAAACAACCACACACAGCTGCAAATGTAGTCAGTTTGATTTGTGTCTGTAACATTATCCATATCTGGTTGGCTGCACAAAAGGCACCAAGCATCATCGTTTAAAGACATCTTTCTCTCGGCCAAATGCAGATTTCCCCCCTCTGCCCTCTTGGCTGTCGTTGAACCATCATTAGCTGATTAATGTTTCCCTGCTGAGGATGTTAATTGACATAATCTATTCTTCATTAGCACATACTCTGCAGACAGAGCCAGTGTGTCCTTTCACTCCTCATTTCACCTAAGGTGGTCTTGCCCTTCACCTTTGGGTAATGACAGGCTAAATCAGGTCCAGATCCTTGCAGAGGATGGGATGGGTTAAAGTGTCACTTGTGAATACTATTTGCATAGTTTGGTACTGAAACTAGAAACTGCTAGGAGATTGAGATATGATATATCAGCTCATTTTATCAGAAGCTACTGGACTGATAAATCGCTGAAGAAGAAAGCCCAACAGTCGTTTCACAATGACAGTGTGGTGGAGACAAAAATTTATGATTGACCTTTCGCCTAAGGGTCAAGCTTTTTCAGTTGTGGCTCAGAGTCCATGCCAAACACAAATTAAACATAAAAACCCATATCAGAAACCTTTTAACATGGCTTCAGTTGGTTGAGATTGTGTTACGGTGACTAAAGATTCCTTATTACCTGGTAATTATGATTTTCTTTAGATTTTGACAATTGCATTGTCTTCTCTAAAAGAAAACAAAGAAGCAGATGTAAGACACTGAGTAGAATAATGCATTTTATGTAATATAATAAAACACACATTAACCTTTGACTGAAGGGTCTTTCATATCTGTTTACAAGTCAAAACAAAAGTAATCAGTGCTTGGCTCATTTCAAAATAAAATCAACGAAAAACCAGGACAAACAATACCATAAAAAAATTTGTCAGATCATATGGCAACTCAAAACGGTAAACACCTCCAGTCCACACTTTATTCAACCCACAGGCCCAATTCTAATGCTTTTTTGTTTTATGGCCACTATGCAATTTTTTTATATTGTTAAATCATTTTCATGAGCCAGTATGTGCTAAAATGACCTTTTACAGGGTTAATGAAATGTCACTCAGACCCCCACCGCCGTCTGTGGACAGAATACCACACTTGCAACTTCTGAGTGGCGGTTCGGTCTCGGTTGGACTTAGAAAAAGTGGAGCTAACATACCTGGCGCTGCAGTCTGCTTCCAGCATGTTTCCTGCATGTTTTAGATCATGAACACAGCTGATTTGTTTGATTTAGTGATGAACTGCTCCTGTAGACACTAATGAAGGCTGAGGGGACATTTCAGCAGTTAGATTAAGGTGTTAAAAAGACGAACGCACAGCGAGGAGGAGAGTTTTACTTTTGGTTCTACTAAACGGACACTAGGGGGTGCTAAAAGCAAGACAAAACTGCATAGAATCCCTTTAACCACATGACTTAGGTTAACATGATTGGCACTGTTGTAGTTCCACCAGAGAGTAAAAGAAGGTCAGAATTCTGGAGATGGTCAGCATCGTTTGCCTTTTTTGGTTTATTTTGTATTTTTGTTTAGTCAAATCAACCACAGCAGGGTAGAAACTGAAATAAATAAATCAGGCAGAGTTGGGCGATGTTTCAGTGCATAGAGAAATCAACAGAGTTGACATGATGTTGCTGTAAAGTCTTACACCCAAGCAACGCAGTCAGACATGGTGTATATTTAGACTGTAGTCAATACAAAGACAGAGGAAGGAAAAGAACAGGAACATATCAGGAGAGGGAGTCAAATGAAGCTGAGGAGGGTGGAAAGGATTGATTTTCTTTGACATTTCCCAATGAAAAAGTTCTAAACTTGTCAGGGACTTGAAAAAAGAAGAAAGAAACCATATCTAATACATGCACTGGCTCCTCCAACCGTTCCTAAGCAACAGCCTGCACCCGAGGCGAGATCAACAAAGGTAGAGCGGCAGAGAGAAAGATGGTGATAGAGAAGAAAGATAGAAGTAAAAACATTGGAGGGCTGATTGTTAGGTGAAGGATTGATTATATTGATTTGTGGTGATATGCCTAACTAATCTACTGGGATCATTTTGAGAACTCACCCACCTTCAAGTGGAGAACTAAAATGGACAAAATCACAAATAAATACAGAAATATTTAATGATGCAACAAATGCATAATTATGTCATTTACTCCTGAATTTGAAACTGTGTTTTTAGGGCATACTTCTGAACTTCATTAGTTTTAAGCTTTTAAATTTCACAATCATGACATAAAACTGCAGGTTAACTTAAAGGGGACCTAGAATGTAAACCAACATTTTCCTTGTTGTTGTTGAATAAGACAGCTTGGGTGGTCAACAGCAGCATGCCAAAAAGTCAAAGCCATGCGTGATTTAATTTTTATGTAAATTAAAAAGTTGAAAAAGGCGAGAGAAAACCTTCTGTTCTGAGAAAGCCTTCCTTAACACGTCATAAGGGGGAGCCACGCCTCCTCAAACCTGCATGTGTCTGAGGCCTTCTGGGGAAACCAACCAATCAGCATGTCCTGGCCGAGTGGGAGGGGTAAACAGCTCATTTCACTGAAGGCCTGAGTAAGGGGGTTTAGAATGGCCTTTATCAGGGCTCCTGGGACAGATGAAAGCCAAAAAAAATTTTCTTATGCTTTTTGGAGGCTCAAAGCTCTGTTTTAGATTGTTGATTGATTAATTAAGGACATATTTAACATTAGGCAACATTTTTTTTATTTTATTTCAGTTTCTTTAAAGGGACACTTTGCAACTTTTTATTATTTTTAAATCATTTTCTTGAGCCAGTATGTGCTAAAATGACCCTTAACAGGGTGATTGAAAGGCCACCCAGCCCCTGAATAACTCCCATAGAAACTAATGAAGGCTGAGGAGACATTTCAGCAGTTAGATTAAGGTGTTAAAAAGACTAACGTGCAGCGAGGAGAAAAGTTTTACTTTCGGTTTCGCCAACGAACACTAGGGGGTGCTAAAAACAAGCCAAAACTGACTAGTGTCCCTTTAAGTTTTCACAGTAAAACTATATATCCTACATTATAAAAACAAAAAAATAATCTACTTTGATCAACCACAATGTGTTGAATCTTTGTACGCTAAAATGCAAATATTCACTAAAAGTTTCACTCATTATTTTAATTTGTTGGCTCTGTAAGTTGTTTGCAAGTTGTGTTATAATTAGTTAGAAAATAATAGAAAAGCAGCATTACGTTTTTAATAAACCATTTTGTCTCTAATACTTAATTCACTTTTAATGTTTGTTTTCTTTATTGACAGACTGTAATAGAGTTTTGACAAGCTTATCCACACATCTGTTTTCCTATGTTGCACACAAGATAGAGATTATATTAAAGGTGTGTTTAACACCCCACAAACATATTTAGAAACCAGAGCTCACACATGCAAAGTTATTAAAACATTAACGCCTCCTTTGGTGCAACTGTCACCATAGCAACTACAAATAGAGTGTTATGAATACTTATTTAAAGCACAAAATACGATTAGTGGGAATAATTAGCTGTATTAAATAAATAGCTAAGATGGAAAATCCAATTTATTAAAGCATAGAGAACTCATTATGTTAGAACAATCACCTCATCCTGATGGTAAACATGTCACAGAAGATGTAAAAAAATTAAAAAGAGATAGAGTTGGGGGAAGGTTGCAGACACCTGGACAGAAACTAAATCATTTTTATTTATGAATAAATAAACAATTGTTCAAATACATTTAATGCAATTTGCATAGAGTGTCTGAGCAGCTCCTTTTTCACATGAATTACAGGGGAGCCATTTCACCTCGATTTTCTAATTGTCTGTCAAGTCTTGTGCATGTGTTGTGTGAGTGCGCGCATGTATGTGGTTGTCAGCACAAAGAGAATATTTAACCTTGATATCAGCATGGCAGCCACCAGATGGCTGGTGACACATCCACTGCAGCTACCGGAGTCAGGCTGCAGATACACGTCTGATCTACCCAAGCACAATCATAGATTTAGGAGGTGCAGTTTCAATTTAGCTAGCAGCCTCTCACAATGTGCTGCAGCTGTTGTAACAAAGAATACATGTTTTTATAGCCATGCTCACCAAATTCAAACGTTAAAATCAGAGTGTAAATGTGTAGACGTTGGGTCGTTTGCGGTGTTCGTTTGTGTGCTGTGACTGTGTGGGTGGTTGAGTGTGAGAGTAATGCAGGAACTTTTCCTGCAGAGCTCTGCACCGTGCTTCGTACAGCAATGATTAGCATTACTCACTATGTATGACAGTTGAAGCTGATCATACATGCACAGGTAGGGGTCAGGTGGAACATTCAGTCAGTCAGATTTACTCATCCAGTTGAAATGAAATCAAATATTAGATGCAAGGACACAATTCCAGATGCAGAGATTATGCTTGGAGAATTTTGAACATGGCAATAAATCCAGAACATTTTTAGAAAATCAACTAAAAAGGAACACAGAGAAAGCAAAAATATCCTCAGTTAAAGACTCAAATGGTAAAGCAATCAGTGCTTGTGATAAAATTAATGATATTTTCAGAAACTTATAAGAACCTATACTTGACAGATAACAACCCAAGTGACTTGGAAATAGAAGAATTCTTAAATAATATTTCACTACCTAAAATACACAACAGAACACAGCTGTAGAGTCACACTCCAAACTCCACTATGGCCAAGACCAAACAGCTGTCAAAGGACACCAGAAACAAAATTGAAGACCTGCACCAGGCTGGGAAGACATTCTGTCTGCTTTAACTTACAGGACAGGTTAAAAAAACAGATTACCTCATCCACAAAAGGTTTATACAGTTTCTTCAAACAGAAAATAATAAACACTTTTAACAGTCATTAAATATAGCCTTGTTGTCCAGGTTTTGTCTGCTCAGTCTTTTGCTTAAAGGAAGTAGGATGAATAATTACTTAAATGGCAACAACTACATTGGATGTGTTTGGCATGCTAAAAAAAATCAGGTAATTCCATGTAAATGTGCCTGTTAGGAAAAGTAAGGAAACTAAATTCTGCACTCACAATGCACACATTGTCAATGCATAGCGGTTTCTCTCGTTTTCTTTTGTGTGATCCACAGAGAGTACTCCAAATGAAACAAACAGGAAAAAGTCTATTTGGGATAGAGATTGCAGCTAAAGATAGACAGCAGTTTTCGGAGGTGAGGATGCGAAACACGCTTCTTTTTTTGAAATATTTAATGTATGATCTGAGTCTGAATGAAAGCAGTGAGTAACAGATTATAAAT
Source organism: Aphyosemion australe (assembly GCA_006937985.1). Classification (NCBI taxonomy): domain Eukaryota; kingdom Metazoa; phylum Chordata; class Actinopteri; order Cyprinodontiformes; family Nothobranchiidae; genus Aphyosemion; species Aphyosemion australe. The sequence continues at coordinate 2,551,195 of SSNS01000056.1, read as the reverse complement.
AAGCAATGCCTCCTCTCTCTGTACCATTCCTGTCTTTTATGGATCTTTCCCAGTCCTCCCTTTCCTATCTTCCTACTTTTCGATGTCCTTATGTGTTGTCACTTTTATAGTCCCTTCCCCACACAGATGTTTTTTTTTAACATGGCTCCTTTTCTCCCTCGTGTCTCTGGTCTTCTCTAACACAAAAGCCACCATATGCTTCAGAGAGCAGGCTTGTCTTTAGCTAGACACATGGAGGTGTGTTTGCTGTATTTACACCTGCATCCTCTTCATTTCCCTTCTGTAACTCCGTAGCTGGACTGACATGCGTGAAGAGGATTCTTATTGACACTCACGTATGTTCTGGACCTGCTTTCTGGACTGAAAAGGCCAAACATAAGACATGCCACCATACAGACAACTAAGCACACATACATGAACACCTGGGGTCAATTTAGAGTTGCAGGTAAATGGAATGTTGATGTTTTTGGGAATAAAAAACACATACAGGTGAACATGGAATTAGCATACAGAAAGGCCTAGAAACGGCGTCATTCAAACATATTTAAATATCTTTTTTCATAAAACATCTTGATTATGAGTGCTTGACATCTGCCTGGTGGGAGACAAAATATCGCAGATGGCAAAGTCAAGGGAATGGGGCAAACAGATGTTTTGTGCAATGTGAGGAACTTTGTCATTTTATGGAAAGCAAAACATAAAAAACAGCAAAGGTTTGGAACTGAAAGTGAATGTGCATTTATTTATTTATTTTTCTGTCTAAGATGAACCATCTTTTAATCTGAGTGTCGATGAAGACAGACAAATGCTGCACTGGTGAAAGCTATCGACTAGCGCTGTTTCCTAACGCATACTGAGCACATTTCTAGCTCTGAAGTTAAGACAATAAAGTTAGAACTTCTTAGGAATCGGTTTGATGTTGACATAAAATAAGCACCTTTTAAATCAGACACGGGCTGACCAGAGAACATTAGAATAACTGAAATGTACTTTTTTGTTTGCTTTAATACATTTTAGCTGTATCATAGTTGTATGTTTAACATTCTTTAAACCTTTTTATCTGTTAAGCTATGAGCTCAAAGAAGAAAGGGAGAAGTTATAGAAAATGAAGACGAGACGGTTGCCAATGGTCAAAGGGGCTCTTGGAGGTCGTGAACCAAAACTGGAAGTTTGGTTTCAGAAATTTTCATCAATAACTTTGGAGAACTTTGACCTAACAAGTGCAGATACTATGCAGAACTCCTGGGCCTCTGCTAGAGAACGCCTGAGCTTTAAGGAAGACCATCAACACAGGTAGTTGGGCTAAGTAAACAGCTAATAACCACTGTGCACCATTTTCCTACAACTTGTTTAAGATTCGGGCTGTAACACAAGTTTTTATGAGAGCTTTAAAAGTATTTTGTAGGCTCTAACAATTGACCTCAGAGGGTCAAGTCAGTGGCCATCCTGCCTCATCAAGGACCTGGTCTGAGAATAAAAAGGCAGTTTTACGACCATTTGAAACCTGTGACTCCTGATGTTGTTTACCCAGGAAAACAACTAACAAAAATCAGTGTTCAGCATGACCCTCAGAAAGGACAGGTGTGTCTTTAACCCTACAGCTCATAAATCTGATAATAAAGATCCACAATCAGAACTGGAGAATCAATTTGGATAAAGTGAAAATGTCTTCAGTAAACCAGGAAGGAAGTGTAGTTGGCATTATTTACAAGTGAACTAAAAAAATGAGACTATGGTGCAAAAGTCCATTTATTTCAGTAATTCATCTCAGACTGAGAGACCATCTAAAGGCTCAGGAACCCTTTGCAGGTGTTCTGGATTCATCAGCTGATTAGAGTGTGACACTTTGAGTCTAGAATATTGAACCTTTCACTATATTCTAGCTGTCAGAGATTTTGAATGTGGGGTTTTCATCAGATGTAGCCATAATCATCACATTTATAACAACTAAAGGCTGAAACATCTGGCTTTGCAGTAATGAGTCTATCTCATATATTAGTTTCACATTTTAAGCTGAATTACGGACATAAATGAACTTTTGCACCACATTCTAATTTTCGAGTTTCACCTGTACATCCTTTGAAGTAAAGTAGTAGTATTCAAAAAGTATTAGAAAAAAAACCAACATGTTAAGAAAAATCTCCTTCCCCATAATTAAGAAATTAAACCTAGAAAGCAAAAGCAGAGGAGATGATGACAAAAACTAAATTATACAGAAAGTGTCAAAATTGACAGGAAGGGTTTTCCCAGTAGACTAACCATGAAGTTCTGGACTAAATATTCATTCTTCGTCTGGCTGAGGTGTCAATCATCCCACCAAACACACATCTATATGCATGCAGAGGGGAAAGACGACACCATGAAATGCTCTACTTGTGATGCAAATCGACAAAAAGAAAGGTTGCTGCAAACTGTATGTTTAACTAGTCACCATGGTAACCATGCAGGCCACAGCCTGACTGTGAGCAGTGTGTGTGTGTTTTATGTTATCAGTTGACCCTCAAAATCCATTTAAAAACTAAAAAAAATAAAAATATACTTGAATGCATGAATTTTATTAAACAGCATATTGAGTAACTTTAGCGTTCCTAATATGTCCCTGGGACAGAATGTTTTATGCTGGTTTATATAATCTATTTAAGAAATATTTGGTTGTTTTATCCCAAAATATCATAAAAATAAATCTCTCTATCAAAATAAGACAAGTTTGAATTAGTGCCAACAGCAGATAATGTTTCTTTACTAATCACCATCTACCCAACGGGCATGACATCATGCAGGTCTGTAGAATATCTGTGATTGTCCTTCTTACTGTGAACAATCATCATGCTGATTTGGTCCTTGGGGTGAAACATTTCCTACCAGTAAATAAAGGCTTGAACTGAATTCATTCGTTTGGATTTATGACATCTTCTATTTTGCTGATTGGGTGTTCTCTTTTCTTTCCACTGAACTTTGCTCCTGCCATCAGGCTGATTTAGCAGGCAGCATAGCAAGCACAGATGAGCCCGTATCAGGAGGAGACACGCGCACCTGTTGGTGAATTATTTGGGCTCTAACACTTATTACCCGTGTGACCCCAGGAAAATTGGATATAAATAAACTAGCAGCAAATCTGACATGAAGTATACGTTTCGGTGCACTTGACATTTCAGAATTCAAGCTTTTGCAGAACCGGTCCCTAATCTTTGCACCGTCATTATTTTCCACTTCCAAACAAAGCATCTGAGCTCTGTTTCTGTTGTTGTTGACGGTCTGGTTGTGACTTTTTGCTCTGCCTTTTGCATGGGGAAAATGCAGAGTTCGTTCTTTCCACAGATTTTACAATGAGTCGCAATTTACAGTTGGAATCAATATTTATTGCTGTGTTATTTACTTTCAAAGACTTCATTATTTTGATGAGTAGATTGCAAATCATGTAAAAGACATTAATGAATTTAAATCCATTATTAAGAATGATGGATGAACCCACGCTCCAGGCATTAGTTATTCATAGAATCGTTTGTTTTCTGTCACTGAGAGGCTGCAGTCACCTTCCCACCAAGTTGGCAAAGAGTAACTGTAACTGGGGGGGCTTTAGCCCAGTGGTCTGGTGGTTGTTTCCCAGTTTAAAGCCTTGGGGTGTTCAATCCCCTGCTCTGCAGCGTGCTAAAGTGTCCTTGGGCCACACATTGATCACCACACTGCCCCGTTATGCTCATCAGTGTATGATTGAGGTTATAAAAGTCCTTTTTAAGGTTCATTACATAAATTAAAGCTCTGTATGAGTGTGTGAGTAAATATGTGACTAAGAAATGCTGTAAAGCACTGAAAAAGGTCTATAAGTGTGAATCTTTTACAGTAACTTATGTTTTAAAGATAACTCCCATTAGTTTAGAAACAAAAAAGTGCTGCTCTTAAATGAGCTATCAGTGGCTGATAATAAAGACAAGTCTTTTTTAATTTCACTTTCAAGTGTCTTGTAAGTGTTCTAGCATGCCATTGTAAATCATAAAATTAAAGATTTGGATGTTTAAAGGTTTCAGCACAGAACTGCACCTTGTCTCTATGGTGATAAACCACTTTAGAGCCTCAGGCTGGCTCAATATTTTATCTCAGCGCCATCACAGAAGGCAGGTGAAACTGATTGAAAAGAAATTATGAAAGAAGAGAAAAAAAGAGGCACACAGCATCTGCAGAGCCAGGCTGAAGACATTGCAGAGAAGATTGAATACAGGTTATCAAATCTGAACCTAAAATAAATCTCTTTCATCAAGCTCTTGGTCTCATTCTTTCTCTGACGCTTTATTCCGAGCTGCCTGTGTACTCTGTATAACCAGATCAAGCCTGGACTGAACCGCTGACTCAGTGGCAGCGCCGGCTCCAAACCCAGACCTACAGAATTATCACTCCCACCAAGTCCTCAGATGGGAAAGTCATTCTCGTGGAATCTTTGAAAGTTGAAAATATTTTTTCATTCATTATAAGGTCATGTACTTCAACACCCTAGACAGTGCACCACTATCAACACTAACATATTTCTTTTTGGGACCTAGTTTTCTGAAACCTTCATGTTGTTAAATTTAAATCTTAAAATTTTAAAGATGTAGAAATTAAATTCAATATTTTTTTAACTTGCTGTTACAGATCACCAAGACCTAACTGAAAGTTCATGAACATAAATTATATTTACAGAAAGATGCTGGGCTGAGAGTAAACTTGCCGGTCTAGACTCTATAGCAGTTCCTTCTCTGTGAGAATATACAAGTCATTTTGGTATATTTGTTTGGTTTTTTTTTTTGATGATTTTATTCAGTAAAAACCTAAATCACCTGTTTTGTTCTTGAGTTTCTCTGTAACACATTTATTTGTTCAGACATGTTTCTCATTGCTGATGTTTTAGGGCTCTTTAGGTTTTGAGAGACAACATAACAGCGTAAATGTGCTTCCTTAAAGGAACACTTAGCAGTTTTGGCTTGTTTCCAACTAGTGTCCGTTAGTGAAACCAAAAGTAAAATGTATCTCCTTGCTGTGCGTTCGTCTTTTTAACACCTTAATCTAACTGCTGAAATGTCTCCTCAGCCTTCATTAGTGTCTACAGGAGCGGTTCATCACTAAATCAAACAAATCAGCTGTGTTCATGATCTAAAACATGCAGGAAACATGCTGGAAGCAGACTGCAGTGCCAGGCATGTCAGCTCCATTTTCCAAGTCCAGCAGGGAGCAGACTGCCACTCTGAAGTTGCAAGTGTGGTATTCTGGCCACAGAGGGCGGTGGGGGTCTGAGTGACATTTCATTCACTGTGTAAAGGGTCATTTTAGCACATACTGGCTCAAGAACATGATTTAAAAATATGAAAACGTTGCATAGAATGCCTTTAATTTGATTTAATATTTAATAAAGAAGTAGACAAATAATGCTAATATTTATTAATATTTATGGTATTTGATGGTTATGACTGTGGGGCAAAAAAGTTTTTTTTTGCAAACATCTAAAAATATAAGCACAGATCTACTCGTCAGATCACAATGACAGAAAATAAGGGAAATATGTGACTCTGTCACACCTCAGTAATACTGTTAACAAATGAATAATAAAATTTAAAAGTACCAATTAGTTTTAAAAGATTTAATATGAAAGTAATAATGATAAAAATAACTAACAATGATTATGTCAGACAATGAACTAACATTTATACCACTGCTTAGATCTTAGACATTGAAAATTTTGTCTCAGTGGGTTAGGATTATGCACCACTAGTTTAAACTGGACTATAGTTAATCTAAAAATTTAATTCTGTAAATCTGTAATCTAAGTCTAATTTTAGACACGAGTGTGACATCAAATAGATAATTGAAAGGAGCCAAAATTTTCATGAATAAACAAGAGACGAGTACAAATAAGAACCTCACGCCAAGCGCATACGCCAGAGCATCACAGTGTCCTGGGATTGCTCGTGTTGGAAAGGAGGTTCAGGCTGTTTGCTGTGACTCTGATTCAGGAGCAGCAGCATAGCTTAATACGTGTCAGGAAACAGCAAACCAGAGCTTAACCTTTGTAATGTTGCTGAGGGGACCATGGGAGTTTAATTGTATGGTGTACAGCAGAAGGCTTACATTTGTAAGGTGCTGCAGGAGTTAGTTGTACCAGAGTCGCTCATGAGGGCTAACTAGTCCCTGTACAACCAGAGCAGCAGCTGCCCTCTCGGCTGCTTAAATTCAACCATAGCAGCGTGTTGTCTCCAGTCTTGTTCAGGGTGTTCATGAAGGTACCTGGTTAGGAAACGTCTGGGTCTCATATCGGCTTTTTGCTGATGACGTTTTTTATTATTTGTTTTTTGCTTCTTCAACACACGCTGACTCATTGTGAGGCTGAGAGTTCTGCAGAGTTCTGGACCAACTCAAGGTGTTCAAAGATGTTTAAACGTGTGAAAGGTGTGTTACAGTAATCTAGACGAGAGGAGATAAAGGCATGAAAAAGTTCATGTTTTGACACCAACCTTTGAATTTTAGAGGTATTTCTCAAATGATAAAAACGGTTTTGGACCAGCATTTTTGAGTGGCCTCAAGACACTGATTGGTTAAAAACAACACCCAAATTCCTCAGGTATGGTTTAAATGACTGGTGTGTTGACTGATCAGTGGAACTATGCTATCAGGGGTAATGATGAGACATTCAGTCTTTGCAGAGTTTAACTGAAGGAGCATCTTGGCACCCTGTTCACCACCGATGATGAGAAGGAGCAAACAGTGGATAATTTATTGTTGTTTCCATTGTAGTCTGGATGGTATGAGCTTTAGCGTTAGAGCAAAGATGTTATGTAGAAGTTTGTATAAATGAAGGTAGAAACAGATTGAGCTAAAGGCTGTCTGTAGATACTCGGGGCTACGTGATGGTTAAACACAACTCAAAGTTAAAAGTGTGTGTTACAGTGGCTAGAGTCAGTATTTTAATACTAATCTATCTCTTCAACACTTTTTCATATTAAGTCATCTTAATCTAAATCATGTGGTGATTAAATATGAGAGAATTAAATTCTATGACATTCACATCTTTAACCTTAAATTCAACATTCTCATGCAAGTCACACACGAGATGCTGTTTTGGTTTGAATGATAACACCTAGTTGCATTCATGACATTTCTTGTGTTGAACAATTGGGTCACCTTGAGAGTAGAAGTAACACACCCAAGGCCATTTTATCAGCACATTGCATCAGTATTCTTTAGGCAGTTTATTGTGTGTGACAGATGGGTCACGGCGGGTCTCTGTGGGCTGGCTGATTTCAGACATTTACTCTCCTCCACAATTAAAACAATCATAAATTCATGCCAAGACATGGACACATACTGTACGGCTTCACAGTTATTTTAATCTGAAGAAGTGCAAACAAACAGGGGCAGAGAAGTGCAGTTGCACTGTTGCTTTGGTAACCACAGTTAACTCTGACAGCCATTTTAATGAGATTAGGGGAGAAGGAGAGGAAGTTGTTGCAACCTTCCTTCCTTCCTTCCTTCCTTCCTTCCTTCCTTCCTTCCTTCCTTCCTTCCTTCCTTCCTTCCTTCCTTCCTTCCTTCCTTCCTTCCTTCCTTCCTTCCTTCCTTCCTGCCTGCCTGCCTGCCTGCCTGCCTGCCTGCCTGCCTGCCTGCCTGCCTGCCTGCCTGCAGACAGACACTAGGTCAGCCTCAAAGTAAGCAAAACAACAGAGAAAATAGATGGAGGACAAAGAAACAGGAGCAACGAGATCAGCATGAGGGAAAAATGAAAAGGTTTTAGTTGGAACCAAACTGCAGGATGGAAGATGAAGGTGACAGCTAAATAAATCATGAGGTTATAATTTAACAATTAAAAATACAAAATGAAAAATTAAGAATCTGATTTTGAGAGGAGGCTGACTGGACAGTGATAAAGGTGTGTGAACGGTGGTTACTGAATGGTTCCCACCCAGTGCTTGGTTTGTTTTGGGTGATCAGGTGACTGGTAAAGCTAAAAGAAATAAGTTAGCTTAAGGCAGTTACAGCAACAAAGACAGTGCTAATGTTTGTCCAGCAGGCTGCTGCTTACTCAGCCCTCAGTCTGTGATGCCTCTTACCTGTTAGACAAAGCTGAGCAGCAGGTAGCAGGATTATCTTAAAGCCTATGAGCTACAACACTCCACTTCAAATAGAATCATGAATGAGCCCTGCTGAGAGCATCATGTAACAGCACAGTTACCTGTCACAGGAGCACTGGAGAGCCATGACTTAGCTCTGATGTTTAAGCTGCAGGTTGGTTGCAGTTGGCAGCGAGATCAACACTTACAGCACATCTAACCTTCAAACCCAGTGTCTCTCTCTGCCTAACAGTCATACACACATCAGTGAATCCAGAGCACACACATTCTGAATTCAGACTACTCGTCTGAACCATTGTTCACTAAAATACTGCAAATCAAATGACACGTATAAAGTTGAAGTGTATACCTTTTAGTTATTAATACAAAGATGCTGTAGATAGAGAGCGGTATGCTGTCGGGGTTCCACAAAAATGACCCAAAATTACCAATTTAGCAATCGGGTGCTGTGGAACTGCAGCATTTGTTTTAATGAGAAATAAAATATTCCAAATTGATTGATTTGCAATAATTTTTTATTTAGCATCCCTTTTACACTGAATCTGTTACACGGTCCATTTCACAATGTGTTGCACATGAACCGTGTTACATCGTTTTAATGGTTTTGCTAATTCTATTTAGACCTGACCTTATTTTAGTGTTGAACTAAGAACAATGGAAATGCATTTCTATTGTTCTGTCATGATTCCAGTTCCTGGTCTGTATTTCTGATCTCTAAGTGCTCACCTAATCATTTAACCATGCTCACCTGGGAGAGCTTGAGTTTTTCCACCTGTGTTACCTGTATTACAAGCTCCCTGCAGCTGTAGTCTGAGTGCCAGATCATTGCAAAAACTGGCTACAAACCGGGCCAGACACAGCTGGCGTCAGTCAGGTAAATCCAGTCACTTACATCAAGCCTAAGCCTGCTGTGTAAACATATGTTTTTTTCATTAACCCTGGTTTTTGATCTGCTTTATTTACGTTATTTTTTTCATCATTTGCACCATTCTGAGTTGGCTGATTCACTGGGTCCAAATCATGACACTTTTGAGCCAGACTCTGAGCCCTCAGGCTTTTGGGCTGTAAGTCCCACCCACTTCTCTGTGTGCAATAATGATGGTTTTCTTTACAGCTTCAATGAATTAATCAAAGCTAAAAATATTGGAAAAGATTAGATTTTGAAAACCCAGCATCATTTTAACGACCACATGACTCAACATCTGGACCGTATGAAATGTAATTACTAGGGCTGTAACAATATTGGCAATATCGCGATATTGTCGTAGTAAAATGACCACAATATGGTTGTGGTCTTGTCACAATATCGTACAGTCCGTCTTGAGGTAAAACTAGCACTTTTCACTCTGCTCCACCGGAGCATAGCAAAGTAAACTACATAGACCATGATCCTTTGCTTCCGCGTCATTGGCCAGTTCACCAATGGGAGTGCGTGCAGCCCAAACAGCAAAGATAAACAAACATGGAGTATGGAGGCTACAGCGCTGAACGCAGCAAGGAGGATTCCAGTCAAAGTATTTTATGTTGTGAGTCTTATTATCGCGAGCCTCCCCACAATATCACAATAAATATTGTATCGTGAGGTTCATATCGTGATAATATCGTATCGTGAGATTTGGATATTGTTACACCCCTAGTAATCACACATTTTTAGTCGAGAACGTGTCAAGTTTATTTACCTAGAAAGAGGGCAGGGCGTGAAATTTTCACGGAGCATTTTGGTTCTTTTCAGCTTCAACTTCCACGCCACATTCCTCATCGTAGTTAGTATTCTGAATTCCTTCAAATAGCTTTAACTGACCCCAAACACTGTGGGATTTTACACTTTTAAATCATAATAAACTTTTGCCAAAAGCAAGGCACACTTTGCAGTTTTGCTTGCGTTTAGCACCCCCAAGTGTTCCATTAGTGAAACCAAAAGTAAAACTTATCTCCTCGCTGTGCGTTCTTCTTTTTAACACCTTAATCTAACTGCTGAAATGTCTCCTCAGCCTTCATTAGTGTCTACAGGAGCGGTTCATCATTAAATCAAACAAATCAGCTGTGTTCATGATCTAAAACATGCAGGAAACATGCTGGAAGCAGACTGCAGAGCCAGGCATGTCAGCTCCACTTTACAGCTCCCTCCACCAGCTGAGACTGGACCGCCACTCTGAAGTTGCAAATGTGATATTCTGGCCACAGAGGGTGGTGGGGGTCTGAGTGACATTTCATTAACCTTGTAAAGGGTCATTTTAGCACAAACTGGCTCAAGAAAATTATTTAAAAATATAAAAAAGTTGCAAAGTGAATGATGTAAAACTTGTTTTTGTAATCCAGTTGTGTCCACTTGCACAGGTCTACATCATACATTCTTAATTGCAACTCAGTTTAAGTGGGTCAAAGTGTTATTTGTATTTTTAGTCACTAAGAACACAAGCACGAGGGCCTTCCATTGCTGTAAGTCTGCCTGGTGCAGTACAACTCTGAATTCTCTCTCTGAGTCGTGGTTAACATCGCTCATTTGTCAGTTCTCCTTTAAAAATCTTCAAACTAACAAAGAGAACTGCTGTCTCCTCATCAATATTTTACACAACGCCACAAAATCCCTTTAAGTGCTTAACACAACAGGTGGCAATGGGTGAGTAAAAGGACGTTTTACAGGTCTGACTCCATCTCTTTAACAATGACCTCAAAGTTATTAAAAAGCTTTAAGATGGAAGAGTTAACATTCATGAGGATTTTCATTCTTTCAGCTCAAAAGTTCCCAAAAATCACGAGTGGCACTGCTGCAACTCCTAAAAAAGGCCCGTGTCTTTTTTCCCCCAGTAAATCTGAACATCGTTTATCTCTCTTTCACAGGAACACCGTTTACTCCCCCAACAACACAATCTCATCGCAGCTTTTTCCTTCTTAATGCTTGCAGTTCCTAATCCAGCCCCAGGTGTGGAATTTTTATTTTACTTTATTTATTTTGAAAGTGCTCTGTTCTAGGACTTAGTGTTCTTTTAGGACACACGCACACACACACGCATACACACACACACACGCACGCACACACGCACGCACGCACGCACACACACACACACAGAGAGAGAGAGAGATAAACACAATCACAGTGAGAGTGGATGCCAGATGGCCACATCTGTGACAGACTGCCATCGCATATAGACCAGGTGCTGAGGTGTTCCAGTGTGTGTGTGTGTGTGTGTGTGTGTGTGTGTGTGTGTGTGTGTGTTATTGTTTATAGACAATGGAATAACTCTAAAACCTTTTTTCTGGATTGTAAAACCATTCTCAGATTAAAGAATGCCTTTTATCTCTTGTGTGCACTCTGTAAATAAAACCATGGACTAGAGTCATCTTCCTAATGTTTTGTATGCAATTTTACTATTTTTCTTCAAATTAAGCCATTTTTATTAAATATAAAATAAATGATTATTAAATAAATAATTATAAAAAACAACAAACCAAAAGCAAACAAAGCAATGCAAGTTGGACTTCAAAGAACTGTGATACTTGTTATTGATATTATTTGAGCTCTGGGCTCTGCATAGGTCACAGGACTGAAAATAAATAAATTAAAACACATTCTTTACTATCTAAAGATGTCTTTATAGTTTGCAAATATTAAAGAAAGTTTAAGTTTCAGAAGGCATTTTTGTCATCTGTCCCAAAATACCTGAGTAAACACCAACTTAGCTAGTTTTTCATCTTGTCATTTTATCATTTATTTATATCGGCTATTTGTTATTTTTTGAAACATCCATCCATTTGCTTCGTATGTTCACAGGTACAGAGGCTGGTCTTTGTTTTTCGGAGAAAAGGCTGCTACCTGGGCCTGGTTTAACAACAGAAGTTATAAACATTTTTCTAAACATGAGAGACCCTACACATGGTGATGAAATATATATAACGGGTTTGGTCCTTCAGTCTCAACGTGTCTCCGAGCAGACTTGGCACTCACACGACACACGGCAGGAATATCCGATAAGATTATCTTTAGGCAATAGGAAGGGTCCTTAAGATTGTTGTAAAGGTAGAACTGGGTCAACAATTAACCCATTCATCATGTAAACCAGGACTTAAAGGATTCTGGGGTTACTCTGACTGCTGGCAGCTGCAGGTGATTCACTAACAGCTAATAGGCAACACTCTAACAAAATAAACAAACATAACAGACCACTATTCTTTCTGCATTGACCACTTCTAATGTTTACCGTGAAACAATTGGTGAAGATTGCATCCTTAAAAAAGAATGGGACAAGTAAATAATTACACAGATGATTCATTGTTCAGTGTTAATCAGCTTAACACATGAAAGTGAAGAAACTTGAGCCACAAAACAGTTTAACTGCATTACATGTTCAATGTCACACATCAAATGATGTGATGCTTGCTTTGGAGCAAATTGCTCCCCCCCCCCAATAAAGTACTTTGGTTTTTTCAGTGGGACGTACATGATTACTGTGGCAGATGGTGGCTGGAGCCCATACACACCTTGAAACACCCACACAGAATGACACCCAGTGTCTGGATGGTGTGTGAGGTGTTGGATGTCCTGTCAGGTTTCCTGATGTAATGGTAAAACTGATGAAGATTTATATCAGGCACAGAATGGCTGCCTTAGATGGATGACGCACACACACTGTTTTAATACATCAAACACACACACACACACACACACACACACACACACATGCATGCACGCACAATCCTGTTATATATCACAGAAACACACACGCTCATAGTTTTTATTCATGATAGTGGAGTGACCCATATTTTTCTACTAAAAGCAGTGAAAGAATGCAAAAAGAAGTGAACACAAAGCACTAGTAACTGAAGGCATGGTGAGAGAGCAGTGAAACGGAGGATAACATAACAGATAGAGGCAGGAAGGAAAGTAATGAGGCAAGCTGTGCAACACAATATGGTACCAGGCAGTAAAATTCATCCAAGACGTTTCCAACAGCTCATCACAGCCTGTCCCAGTTTAACATCTTAGATTATTGTTTTTATTTGGGCTTTACTTATTATCTTGAAAATTATATTGGGAAGTTTGCAGAAGACACTGCTGTTGGCTTTACCTTCAACACTGAGGCCATCTGCAGGAAGAAGATAGAGGAGCAGAATCAATGTAGCTAAGATGACACAGGTGGTGATGAACTTCATAATGAGAACCCCTTCGTCCCAATCGTTAGATGAACAGGTAGAAACAACATACATCTCAGGCCTGCACATGACCTCTGACCTTACGTGGGTCACTTACACAGGCAGCAGAAGGCTTACCAACTCCAGCCTCAGCACTGCAGCGTTAACTTCTTTTGATCGGTGTGTGATGGAGAGCATCCTGACATCTGCTACAACCATCTGGTTTGGGAACTGGTCTGAGAACTGATCAGAATGAGCTGTAAATAATGCTTAGATCTGCTCAAAAGTGGACCAGCAGCAGCCTCCCTCCTCTAGAGGACATGTTTAAAGAGAACCAGATCAAAGAACACAATGACAGACACCACCCACCCAGCCAAGGAAATATTCATCCTTTTTCCTTCAGCTGACTTCGAGCTCCTTCCTCAGCACAGCTTAGGCTGTGAGGCTCATGCTCTTCGTTTACCACAGCACCATCTTAGAAGTTTATTAATGAGCGTTGTGGTATTCTCTAGTGTCTTTAACATACTGTTTGTCAGTGTTTTTCTCTGAAACGAGCCGGCACTGCCAAGGCCAAATCTGCTACATGTTTAGAAAAACGTACAAACTGTAGATAAGCTACCAACCTCAAAGGCAGTTAGACTTCCATTTGGACTTTTATTCTGACCAAATAACTTTATTTTGACCAATCAGGAATGACCTCATTAATTAAGGTTATATTGTTCCAGTCTAACAAAGATTCTCTCTCAAAACTAAAATTAATCAATTTCTCAACCATCAAGTTAAACTGTTTCCACTGGTTTATCATCTGAGTGTCTTTCTCTAACAGTAAACAGTCATAAAGATGCCATCCTTACGTCTTGCCCTCGTTTTGTGAACTCTGAGTCTTATGTGTTAAGTATGAGGCAATAAAAAATAAAACAAACCCAAAGGAAAAAAAAACAGCTCAGATGATTTGTGCATTCAGACTCAAAAACAAAAATACCAGCAAACTGTGTTATTAATTACGTTTTTCATCTCCGTATCGATCTTTAAGAAATGACTCTGTCCCTGCCACGTTCTCTCCCTTCCCTCTGCACAGGGTACAGATTACATCTTAGCTGTCATCACACAGCTTTATTTTCCATAGCTGAGCTGATATTGTGTCTCGCTGTTTGCCATCATGCGGCTTTATTAAAAAGCAGCCAGACAGAGTCAACAGGCTGCTCCTCCTGATCCTGCTCAGTGTTGTTACTGTCATGCTCACAGAAGCTTGTTGACTCAGGAAATTCCTCACAGCTGTAACAGATATTTAATTTCAAAACACATCAAGTGGACACTGGTATTATCTTTTTGCTGTGTGACAGTATTAATGATATTACTACGTTTTGTTGTTGTTTTTTAAGCATCTTCCTGAAGCTGTACCCTGTCTGAGACAAACCATGAAGAAAGTGATAATGTTGTGACTGAGTCCCATGGACACAAGGCTTTACATGTTTTAAAACATTTTTACTGTATCTGAGCAAAAACAAAATCAACTCAGCTGTTTAGCCTTTACCACCGCTGTACCATAAAATAAGTCATTTACTAGGGGTGTAGGGGGGTAGTACCTTCGTTTTACAGTGTATCCTTAATTTGAACAGTTTAGTTCTTGAAAATGTCTATGTAACGCGTACTTTTCTGTCGTCTTCATCAAGTCATGCATGCATAATGTTCTTTTCACACACACACACACACACACACACACACACACACACACACACACACACACACACACACACACACACACACACACACACACACACACACACACACGCATGCACACAGAGTGAGTTTGAATGAAAACATGTAAGTTTTAATGATCTCACATCATCTCACTTTCCGTGTTTCAAAGTGATCTCATCCTAGGATGCTTATTTATTTCTTGATGTCTGTAAAAAGGGTAAGTAGGAAAATGGACATCCTTGTCTCTTCTTTTTGCACTTCTTCTACAAAATGTGTCTGCTGACAGAGCTGTGTAATGGAGAACTCCAAAGTGTGCTTTAATGGACCACATTTACATGCTTCTCCAGTCTCATTGATCATTCAAAAGGCTTTTACACTTGCAAGGCTCATTCAGCCATTTAGACCCACATCTAGGTAGCACTTTTTGTTTATGAAGCCTTACAGCCTTTTCTCTTTACCAAACATACTCAGAAGCTGATAAATCAGAAAAGTAGAACATCATGTCCAAGGAACCTTCTACATCTAGACTAAGATGGCTACTGCTCCTCTTGCCTTCTGACACAAAGCCTCCTGATCTTTGACCAGCTCTAAATTATACATCTGAGAAGTCTTTCATCAGAAAGCCTGATCAGTAAGCTAATCACCATGAAGGAAATGTAATGGTGCACATGATGCACACAGGGTTTAAATCGTTGAGCTGAAGTGTATTTTATCTATACATTTAAATTAAATTAGATTACTATTGAATATTGACAACAAACTACTTCTCACCTTAAAGCATCCAGATAGAGTATTAGAATTTGTACTTTTGTGCTACTCAGCTAGGTGGGGTTATCACAAGACTGTTCCAACACCTTCTTGATTCCAGCTGTGTGCCAAGTCAGTGGAAGCAATCCACCATAATCCCGATTCCCAAACAGGCACATGCCAAGGATCCAAAGGACTACAGGCCAGTAGCCCTAACATCTGTCTTGTGTAAATGTATGGAGAGAGTACTGTGTGATCATCTTTCCAGCATATTGTCAGACAAACTTGACCCACTCCAGTTTGCATATAAAGCAAAGCGTGGAGTGGAGGATGCATGTCTCACACTTCTAGATACTGTCACTAGACAAATGGACTCAGTACATCCACATACAAGGATTTTATTCATGGATTTATCCTCTGCTTTTAATACTGTTCAGATAGATATTCTGCTACACCACCTCTCTGACCTTCAAGTACATCCCATATTGATTTTATGGGTAAAAAACTTTTTAACGGAAAGACCACAGCAGGTGTTTTTAAATGGTATAAGTTCTAGCACATTCGTTTTAAATGCAGGCCTCCCTCAGGGATGTGTTCTATCCCCTCTTCTTTTCTCTGTCTACACAAATAATGTTTCCTGCAGCAGTGCAGCAATGACACTGTATAAATATGCTGATGACATGGCCCTGGTGGCCCACATGACTGACGTCTGTGCCCTCTCTGCATATCAGCAGGAGGTCCAGAGACTGGTTCAGTTATTAGCAGAAAACTCACTGGAGCTAAATGTCTCTAAGACTAAGGAACTGTGTTGTGACCCCAAAGGATGGGCTCCATCACCACTGTTCCAGCCACTTAGTATCCAGGGTCAGCTGGTGGAGCAGGTTCAGACTTTTAAATACCTCGGGACAGAGATTGACACCTGTCTGTCTTTCATGCAGCATGCGGATGCTATAAGAAGGCACAGCAGCGCCTCCATCTGCTAAGGAAACTTAGAGCCTTTCATATTAGCAAGGATGTTTTAACGCTGGTTTACAGATCACTCATCGAATCTGTTCTCACTTTTAATTACTCATCGTGGTACAACTTTTTAACCGTTACACACAGAACAAAACTGTGTCGTGTAGTCAACCAGGCTTCCAAAATAATTGGATCACCTCAAACTCCGCTGTCTGAACTGCACAACCGCGCACTGTTGAGGAAGGCAACCATGATTGTGAAGGATGTCTCTCACCCTCTTTATGCGTTCTTTATATTGCTGCCATCAGGCAGGCGGTATAAGTAAGTAAGTAAGTAAGTAAGTAAATTTTATTTATATAGCACTTATCACAGAAAAAGAATCACAAAGTGCTTCACAAAGATCAACAAAACAAAAGATAAAGTCATCATAAAATGATCTTAAAACAAAATAACAGAACATCATAAAATCATTAAAAATCAGAAAACACAAAGTCATAAAATGATAAAACAAATGAAAGATGATTAGAAATTCTAGTTGAAAAAGGAATAAAACACAAAGATTTAAGTAAAAGCAGTTTTAAACAAAAGGGTCTTCAGCTGCTTTCTAAAGGTGACCAGACTGTCAGTAACACGTAGGGATAAAGGAAGTTCATTCCAAAGTCGGGGTGCAACAGCCTGGAAAGATCGATGACCTCGACTTTTTTATCTGGTCTTTGGAACTTCTAGAAGGTTCTGGTTTGTGGACCTGAGGGCTCGGGTTGGAGCATAAGGCTTTAACAGTTCAGTAACATAAGGAGGAGCTTGGCCATGTAGAGCCCTGTATGTTATATATATATATATATATATATATATATATATATATATATATATATATATATATATATATATATATTATATGTATAAACCCCCATTGGCGTGGAAGAATGCATACAAGAAATCTTTTGTACCCTCAGCAGTATCTGTTCTGAACAAGATGAAGTAGGTTTTAAATTGTAGTATATTGTTTATTTTTTATCTATTTATTTATTTTTTTTATTTTTTAATGGTCTGTTTGTATTTTATGGTTTGTTTGTCTCATGAGCGTGTCAAAAGGGAAATTTCTGTGACCCCTTTGGGTCTTATCTATCTATCTATCTATCTATCTATCTATCTATCTATCTATCTATCTATCTGTCTATCTATCTATCTATCTATCTGTCTGTCTGTCTGTCTGTCTGTCTGTCTGTCTGTCTGTCTGTCTGTCTGTCTATCTATCTATCTATCTATCTATCTATCTATCTATCTATCTATCTATCTATCTATCTATCTATTTCTCACCTTAAAGCATCCAGATAGAGTATTAGAATTTGTACTTTTGTCAAAAATCTGCCCAGTCCTATCACTCATGTCTTCTGGCTTCTAGTGGAACATGTATAGGTGGCATGGGCCATGTTTTTTTTTATTGCTGTAAAATTGTTATATATGTAAGATAATAAAATAAAACAGATTATTACACAATTGTTATTTAATCACTAGTCAATAAATAATCAAACAAGTTTTTACACTTTATTTTTAAATTAAATGGAAAAAATCTTAAAGAGACAATGTGTAGTTTTTAACCATTAATCTCTTGAAAAATCCTTTGAAATGTTGAAAATTAAAAATATTGGTGGCTTCGTAACATACAACCATAAAAATCAGGTCTAAAATACATAGGGAGCAGCTCTATAGTCTCTGGGGGACGCCATGTTAGACGCCATGTTTCCTTCTACGTGAGCCGGCTCGGGGTCCTGCGCCTGCCTATGATGTCACACTAGATGATTGGTTGGACGTGCGACTTATGGAAGTTACGTTACCACGTTAAAAAACATTTAGACGGTAAGAAACATGAATTTAATAACAAAACTGCCAAACTCTTTCCAAAACCTATGTGAAAGAACATAATCAAAAAAGAGATGCACTATATTTTGGCCGAGTGGTATTGCCGTAGTTTGATGTCATTGGCAGGAGCAGGATCCTGAGCAGATCCAGAATAGTGATGGTAAACTCGATTGTTTTTACTGAATCGAGTTTGAATGAGTCACTCACCAAAATGAATCGGGTTTTCGAGTCATTTGAGTCACTGAGTCAGTTGCCCAGAGTGCAAAAATAAAATCTACATTTTCACTCAAACTTAATTTGCTCCTCTTTCTATGTAAATCCTACTGCTAAGATGAGTGATTGAAAAAAACTATCCATTTTATACACTGAAATTCATTTTTTAAAATAGTGGTGGAACTGAAATATTATATTTTTTCTGCTTATTATATTTGCAAAAAGAAAAAGGTGTAGACTGAATATGGCGTCAGTCACACTATCAAAGTTCAGCTCAGGTGAAGGAGCGACTCTTCCCCTGTAAGAGCCTGAGTTTCTGCAGCTGACAGCCAGGAGGGAGAGGTGAGTGAGCTTGTAGTACCGCGAGCTTCCACTGGGGGACTCCTATGAGCTGAAACCCGGGTGGGAGTAGTGAGTGATCCATACCGCGAGCTGCGTGAGTCATGACTCACGAGCTGAGCTGGGTTAGGGGTTAGTGATTCGTATGTAATTACACAAGCTTCCACTGGGGGACTCATGAGCTGAAACTCGGTTGGGAGTAGTTGTGAGTGACCCTACCGCGAGCTACGTGAGTCATGACTCATGAGCTGAGCAAGGATAGGGGTTAGTGATTCGTATGTAATTACACAAGCTTCCACTGGGGGACTCCTATGAGGTGAAACCCGGTTAGGCAGCGTGAGTCATGAATCATGAGCTGAGCCAGGTTAGCGGTACTGCGAGCCTCCACTCCAATGAGTGACTCGTTTGAGCTGAAAACCGCGAGGGAGGGGGTGAGTGACTCTGAGTGAGGCCCGCTATGGAGGAACTGAATGATTCGTTCATGCTACGATTTAGCACCGGACATTTTAAGCTAGCTTTCAGGAAGGGAGGGGGTGAGTGATTCGAACGTGCTGTTAGCAGACCAATGCTACTGGGAACTAATGAGCTTCCAGGCCAGAGCAGGTAAGAAAATGCTTTTATTAAGAAACTGGCTGTTATTTTTTTCCACAATTTTAATGATAAGCTAGATATATTTGAATTTCTACTAATGAAATTAGTTTGCTAACAGTAACAGGGACGAGTCAGTAAATGAGTCAGTTGGGATTGTGACTCGTGATTTGTGAGTCAGTAAAGTGATTCTCGAGTATTGAAAGATTCGTTCATGACTCGCACATCACTAATCCAGAACCTACCCTGCCAGAAAACTAGCATCACCGTTGCATTGTCTCCATGGAATGAACTGAAGGAGTCACGCTGAGGTCACATGCTTGTTGAAACAGCTCTGTGGAAAAAACAAGCAACGAGCTGGTAGAAAATTGGATTTTTGAAGGTGTCGTGTGAACAATTATCATAAAATACCATTTCCTTGATTTCAGAAACATAATTACATATAAAATAATATTAAATATGGTGAGAAAAACAATACAAATCCCATGCTATAATCCACTTTCCTCATACTGAAGCTGTGAAAGCAAAGTAAATGCATGGATTTGTTGATTTTTCATTTCTGTCCCCTTTGGAGATGCGTATGAAGAGCTCTCTTCCAAATATGAATCCGAAAAAGCCCAAATGATGGTATCACCAGGGGAAAAGCTGCCTCACTGCCAGCTTTCTGGAGTAATGGCATGCTTTTTATTCATCCGCACAGACTTGAGCTAATTTAGATGCACACAAGCTCCGTCTAAACAGAGAGTTAGTGTTACGTCAGTGGCAGAAAGTCACATGGATTTGTTTAGCTCTGTGATTGATCGGCGTGGCCTGTGACAGCCTGGTATCAAGACAAAATGTGTGACAGCAAGGACACAAATGACTGAACCTTTAACAGTTTGCTACAGTACAGTGGTCCTTGTTGATCTGCTGGTGGTTTAGTTAGTGTCTGCTGGAAGTTTTAAAATCACACTGAAATTATTTTAAAGTCACAACAGACCTGAGCCAAACCAGACCAGCTTACTTTATCCTGCTTGAGAAGGCTATAGCTTTTATTTTTACAAGGATAAACAACCTCCAGGACCTGCATGCTTCAAGATATAATAATAATAATAATAATAATAATAATAATAATAATAATAATAATAATAATAATAATAATAATAATAATAATAATTCAGAGGCCAAATCAGAAAACTATTTACTTCTAACTTCTGGTGAAATTATCTTCACTTCACTAAAGTTTTAAAGTTTGATTTAACTCAAATAAACTCTAAATATGTCATATTTTCATTTAACACCACGCAAATTAAAGGCTTGTATCTATATATGTGAGTGTGTGCATGGTTCGATGCGTAAGTGTGTGTGTGTGTGTGCAGTCTGACTGAAATGTCACTGGCTGTTACCACTGAGCTGTGAAGTAACAAGCACTCCGCTAATTGGTTGAAGTTTGCAGGAACTTGACAAATAAAGCGCTTGTTTTTGCTTCTCGTCTCCCTTCGCAGACGTTTGAATAAAAATAGAGGAATACAGCAGAACAGAGCGTGTGTCACACTCTCCGAAGAAACAAAGGGGGAGATTTTCACAGAAGAGATGCACCTGCTACGAAAGAGAGCTGAAGTAAAAGACTAATTGAGCTGCAGAGCTGCCTTTGGATTTGTCAGCTGGATGGATGCTGGGTTCATGTACAAGAATATTTTTTTCCCAAAGTTAGCAGAGCAAAGTCTCATCTGGCACATTGTTTTGTCACGTAGCCCGCTCCGTTGCTTTTTGTGTTACTTAACATTTATTACAGATTATTCTGACACATTTTCCAAAGTTCCTGTGAGCCAGCCACTCTCTAACATGGGACATCTGTCTATCTGTCAACCCCTCACTGTTTCTCTGTAAAGATCCATCAGATGTGAACTCTAAAAGCATCTAGCAGACGTCTCTTGGGCATACAACATTTTCATAATAGATTCATAATAAATTTTAAATTGTTGGACAATTTTAAAACATGAGAGCCCTCACATGTGGCGGTGATATAAAACCATGGATATGACAGTTTTGGTTCAACAGTGTGTGGTGTCACACAGCAAAAACTTTACACATGGGCCAATTTCACTCCTTTACATTCCAGATTAGAGAGGAAATCTTGCTAAATCTATCAGGCTCAAAAGTGACTTCAGAGTAAACAAAACATGGCGGAGTAGTCGCCCTGTGTAGCAGGCATCTGTCACTTCGCTTTCTGATTGGTTGCACGTCACATTCAAGGAAGCTGTCTCATTTGTCCTCGGGGCACACCACACATGCAGTGATATCAGGCCGAGACAATCCAACATGTTGAATAATTCTGATTTATAATCAGAGCAGCCACCACATCCTTCTGAGCAGATCAGATTACGCTTACACACCACACACAGCAGGAATATCTGTCAAGATAATCTCTGGGCAATTGAGTGCATCCTAAAGGCCTGGTATACACGGCAGAATTTTAAAACTGTTGGACGATTTTTTAAACATCAGCAACTCCAAAAATGGCAGTAAAAAAACACAGACCACAGGGTTTGTCTCAAAATTCCTCCAGACATTCTGAATTTCATCAGTCTTCCGTACGATGCTCTTGTTTTTGAACTCTCTGTATTGATCTCAGATCAGTGGTGGTAAATTATTGGCATGAGGAGGTCCTCAAGTGATAAAAACAGCAACCATCTTCTTCCAAAAGCATGTGTGATTGCTTCTGAGCAAAAAAGCTCAACACAGGAGGGAGTACAAAATGAATGGATGCATAATTATCAGAAAACTTTTTCCTCAAACGCCCATGATGCCCAGACTCTCTGAAAGGCCATCCTGACCCATATCGACAGCTGCTTCTGACTATAAACATAAAGTTAGAACTGAAACTCAAAAAATATCTAATTTGTATATGCAAAAGTCTGTGTATTTCAGTAATCCAGCTTAGCCTGAGAGACCATCTAAAGGCTCAGGGACGCTTTCCAGGTTCTGGATTCATTAGCTGATTAGAGTGTAACACTTTGAGTCTAGAATATTGAATCTTTTCACAATATTCTAGCTGTCTGAGATTTTGAATGTGGAGTTTTCATCAGCTGTAAACCATAATCATCACAATTATGACAAATAATACTCTAATTTTTAGAGTTTCATCTGAAGTTTGGCTGAAACAGCGCACAAAGTTATTCCTGTTAACGAACATTCCAGATGAACAAACTGCTTTTTCTGAAGACACAGTTTGTGACACAGTCCTGTGATTAGAGGAGGGTTTGTCACAACTATACTGAGATATGTCTGGGCATTCTAGACAGGGGTGATCCGGTCCAAGAAACCTACCCTGTAAAGCTCCTTATCAGTGAAAGGAAGGTTCCTGGTTCTCAGAAAAAAAAGAGATACATGGTAAAGAGCTTTAAAAGTTCAAGCTTCAGTCTCTTCTTTAATGTTCAGATGTGAGCAGCAAGAAACAAAAAACAGAGTAATCAGAAGGATTTAAGTGACTGACACAACTGGAGGTGGAATGTTTCTGGTCTGCATTGGTCTCAACAAGAAGGTCTGATTTATGAAGGTATCAGGACGCGTAGATCTGTTAGTGAAACCTGACTCCAGCAGATCCAGAAAGTGTAGCAAAGTACGTGCTTTGATGCCTCTGTATTGTTTTGGGTGTAAAAAGAGACCTATTTTTTATTAAGCTAAACAGATTAATAATGCAGGTGACCAGTGTAAGTTTATCTGGCAGCTTCACTCGGCACATCAGTTATAAGAAACCCCGTATAAAACAAAAGTCATGACATTGGCTCCCACACATGAATCAGCTCATTGAGTGAATATTTGTCATCTTGATGCACTGTACTTGCGCCGTCAGAAGACTTGGTTAATGTGGGTTTTATCTCCAACCGGCTGTCACAGCATATGGTGCAGTTTGTTGAAGAGATCAGATTTAGAGAATACATACAGCTGCGGTGCAGCTCTCACTGACTCAAAACACAGAACATCAATGTTTTGGAACCGGCCGACACAGTCGAGGCAGATGATTGTTGGAAAGCCTGAAAGTCCAGCTCTCTCCATCACTTTGTTCTTCTCTCCTCCTCAGTGCCTTTTCTTTCTGGCTCTATGCATCTCCCCATCACTCAGCTTCAGACATACATGCACACTACAAGGAGAGTGTAGGAGGACATAGTGTGTGTGTGTTGTCATAGGACAGACACACATGAACTAAAGTGTGTGCATGCCCAGTAGTCTCGCTTGTCTCCTCTGCAGTGATGCAGTGTAAGTAGTTGGCCCCTCAGTGAACCAATGAGACTGTCTCATCTCATATCTGCATTCACACCTGCTCTACAGCCGAGTGTTCCACTTCCTTCACCGTTTCTGACTTTTAGCAATAATGAAAATGAGTCTGAAATAGCTGTCCTACTTTTACTTCAAACCCTCTAATAATGAGAAGAAAAAAACCTTAAGGGTTTCGCCCATGCTGCAGGATGACAGATAATTTTGTTTAAAGGGTAAAGACTGGGTTAAGTGATGTCTTGATACTGGGCAAGTAGCTTGTATTCACTAAAAATGTTCATTTCTGTGGATAGAAAGTGTACAGGTGCAGTATTTATATTTGCATGATCCATCTTACTATAAACTACTGCCTAGGACATGAACCATAAAACACAAACCAAACCTTTTATTTCCATCATGGAGCTGTAGTAACATGGTGGGAAAATGGTGGAGGAGCAAAGATGGCAGCTGTGGAGCTTTTGAATTTGTAACCCTACTTTTCATGACCGATGTAACAACATGCAAAACATTGTGTTCATCAGTTATAAATAACATCTAAATGTGTCAAATCTAAGTAATTTCTTATTGTGGAACTAGCTAGTAAACTAAAATAAATTAAGGCAAACCACGGGAAACAAGTAGAATTAAGCTGTTTAAACATAAATATGTATTAAAGTGAGTTTGATTAGTTGCATGATTTAACTCCAAATCTGAAGCTATGGAATTTCACTGGAAAGTATAGATTGCTAATTCTGGGCTAGGAAGAGGTTCTGTCTCAATAAAGCCGGGCGTACACTGCGACATTTTCACTTGTACCATTCAGCTCCAACTCAAACAGTACGACTTCCTCGCAGAGCAAAGGTCACGAGTCAAGTTCTCACACTGTACGCCCCAATGCTCGGATGCGACCTGGCTGCTCACACTGTACGTGTGGTAGCAACAAGTCGGAGCTAAAAATATGCTAAAAATAGTATTTTTTACACAAACTGTCGGACCTGGAAGCCCTGGAGAGTGTTGTTATTGACATAGTCTGTTGTCCTTCAGTTCACGAGATGAAAATCGGCTCAAAACGGTCCAAAAATCACACAGTGTACGCCCGGCTTTAGAGGAGTTGAAATATCTCTGGGTCTTGTGAGGGAAGGAGGGAGCAGGAGATTGTTGATAGCGTTGATTGTTGAAAGACATTTTTTTACCAGTTCCAAGTTCCAACTCACACCTATGGTAATGTGGTAATGAGCTTCGGGCACCTTAAGAACAAAAATTAAAAACAGAGGCACCCAAAAGCAGTTTCCTTCAGAGGAAAGAAGAGAGACTGAATAGAACCGCTGCTTCCCTACATCAAGAAGCACCAAATGACGTTGGTTGGGGCATTTGGATACCTGCCAGGGTCAGTACAATACCAAAAGGAGACCCTGGGGCCGACCCTGGACATGCTAGTAGGATTATACTTTTAGGCTGGCCTGGACATGCCGTAGGAGCTGGTGAAAGTGGCTCCTCCTGCTCAGGCTGCTGCTCCTGCAACCAAGACCAGGAAGAGAAGAAAATAAGACGATACTTGTTGGCAAATTAAAACTATAAAAACAATAAGTTGGACCATCAAAATAAAGTGAATTTTTGCTGCATGTAGGTTACACTCACTAGATTAACTCAAAGCAGTCGGCTGTCAGTAACACCACAATGCTCCCTCTTTCCAGCATAACCCTCATGTGGCTTCACCACATCCTCCATTATTCAGAACATTCAAGTCAATTAAATCAAGTCTTTAACAATTTTGTTTAGCTTTCAGAACCAAATTGCCATTTACATTAAATAATGTACAAGGAGCAGTTTAAAAATGGACCAGCGTTATCCCAGTCTTATTGAAAAATTCAGTTGAAAAGAAGATTTCTCCTTCCAAACCAGAACTCTTTCTGTTTCTATCTGTGATAGAAGTTACTTCACTTGTTTAAGCTGCTTATTTTAATTGACCTTGAGCTAGACAGTTAAGTGTGAAATCACAAATCTGTTTATTAGTATTTCATTTTTGTTTACTGATATCAGAACACTATTCTTCCTTATCAGATAACTTCCAAAACAGCTTTGACATGTCTGCACCTAAATGAGTTCATTCATTACTACATTCATAACAATGTTTAAAAAATATAAATGAATATGTGCGACTCATCTCTGAGAAAACTCTTTTCAAGCTGTAATACGTTAGCCTCTCAGGGGCTCTCTGCTCATGGAGGAGAAGCTAAAGTCATCCAAATTGTTCTGGAGAGTATTTTCATGTAATGACAGGGTCTTAAGAGTTCTATATTGTTCCATTATGTAAAAATTGTATTTCAAGTGGAAATTTTGAGTGGTTTTCTTCTCAGCACTTCCTCAAGCAGCTCTTTCAGGCTCAGAGGCTTGCTTCTTAGGAAAAAGGGAGGAGGAGGAATACATGAGCCAAGAGAAGGCATAAAGGGAGAGCCTGGAAGAACGGTTGGTGAGCAAATGGAGGAAAGCCAGGAGCAAGGCCGGAAATGGTGTCACTCAAAAAGATCCAAGTCTCAGATTAGGCCTCTGATTAAGGTAACCAGGAGCTGAATTCACTTCACTCCTACTTGAAAAATTCTCCAAGGAGAAAGTTGAAGTCCCAAGTATTCATCACACACTGGTGAAATTACATCTCCGCATTTGACCCATCCCCGTGGTGGGGAGCGGTGAGCTGCAGCTGTGGCCGCGCTCGGGAACTCAAGAACGCTTGAAACAAGTGTAGATTTAAGCAATGAACCACATGAGCAGAGTCACCCATCTGTCGTCGTGGTTGGTGAATGTGAGCTATGGAAACAAGAAATGATCTGCACACCTTTGTCACGAAAACTAAACAAAACCAATCAACTTCTTCTGATTATTATTATTTATTTTCGTTGTTAATTAATGAAATTTTCTTTGCATTTAAATTTCTGTGCAACAAAAATTGCATCAAAGTATCAAGATTTGAATCTGTTTTAAATACACATGCTTAAATCCATGGTACACTCACATCTGACTGAACAGGAGCTATTAGGTGTTTATGGGAGTTGGACCACCAGCAGCAACAGTGTGTCTCAAGCTAGACCATCAGTAAAAAAAAAAACAAAGTCAAAGAAAGACATTATATAGGTCTGCCAATGATTGTTAGTATAAGTATTTTACTAACTGATTTTTCCTTAACTCAGTCCACTTCAGCTTGATAAGAATCAATTATTTTATTTCATTTTGAACAGGCAACGTTTAGATTTATTGTGTATCACAAATCAATAAATTAAAACCTTAATAATTAGTTTGAAATGAAAATGCCATTATGTGTATTCTTTAATGTTTTTATGTGAATTATAAAAATGAGCCAATTTCAACTAATTTAACAAACTTTTTTGTCATAAAATAATTGGTGGCAACTCTACTTTCACTGTTTCACTTCAACTGACTCATCTTGAAGGTACTGGATGGAACCAACACTCACAGCTTAGCTCTGGTAAGTAGCTAGCTCATTATAAGAATAAATAGAACACAGGATGGAGTTCTTTCAGCACACGATGAATGAAAGATTACAATGAACTGGTTTTAAATGTGCCATGGAAACCAAAGCACACATGTAAACATAGCAGATATGTTCACATGTAATTAATCTGTTTACCTGGTAACCCTTTCATGCAAATTAGTCAGAGTGAGAATGTGCAAATGTCCCAACAGATCAGTGTGTGCTTGTGCATGCATTTGTGTGAGTGTGTGTGTGTAGGTGTGTGTGTGGGTAGCATGTTGTTGCTATAGTAGCTCACCAAGCCTCATTTAGAGAAACATGCTCCCCGACAAAGATGAATAATTCTCTTTGACCCTCCTCCTCTTTATCCTTCATCTCTTCTCTCCTCCCTGTTCCTACTCACTCTCCTCACCCCCCTAAACATTTCTGGAGTTCTTTTTTTTTTTAACGAGAGAACCGGCAGCCTTGAGATGCTCTTCCTCTGGGCTGAGATGGATTTATGATGCGCTGTCAACTCGTGGAGAGAGGGAAAGAGAATAAGGAAGCACAGTAAACATGTTTTCCTCCCTCCTACTGTAATTTGAAGGGAATGGAGTATAGAAAAAGGGAGCACAGCAGGGTGCTTTTTCATAATCTTCTGCATTGAAAGTCTAAATTCAACCATAAAAAGATCCCCAAGTAAAGAAAAGGGGATGCCTGGTCAAAGCTAATATTCTTCATCATTTTGGGAGAGTTTTATTTTGTTTTTAAAAAATCAAGCATGTTGTGTGTGTGAGTGTGTGTGTGTGTGCGTGTGTGTGTGTGTGAGACACTTAGCACTGATTGGACTTTTAACTCTAATTTTAAAGGGCCTGTATCATGCTATTTTACACCTTCCAGGGCAACAGTACTGTATATGATAACATATGACCTTCTGCACTATTGAGATGTCATTTTCTATGAAATCTAAGTTATTTTTGTGTCCAATATGTTCAACCCGGGAATAAGACACTTGGATTCCATCAAACCCCGCCTCCCCTATGTAAATTCCACAATAGTGCACAGCTGCAGACCCAGAGACAGCAGATTCAGCCTTGCAGCAGATTTACCATCATGTACCACTCAGACGAGGAACACGCAGCAAGAGATATTTTTGTTTGAGACTTCGTCAAAACCAGATTCTGTGTTCATGCAAAAGGTTCAACAACACATATCCGGAGAAAAAGAAAAATTTGCAAATTTGCAGTCAATAAAAAAAAATTGAGTTTGGCCTGAGACTTTGACCCAGTTATTCATTTTGGCCCAGTGTGAATGTGAGTTTGACACCTCTGTGCTAGACTTTCCTGGGTTCCTTGAAGACTTCATCACCAATAAGGCAAAGTTTTTTTAGGAGGATGAAGTTCATTTTGATGACAAAGAGCAATTTTGCAATTAAAGGAACACTTGGCATTTTTGGCTTGTTTTTAGCACCCCTTGGTGTTCGTTAGTGAAAAGGAAAGGGTTAGGGTTGCATGCAGGAAAATGTGCTGGAAGCAGATGGATGCAACGCCAGGTATGTCAGTGCAGCAGGGAGCAGCCCACCATGCTGAAGTTGCAAGTGCAGCATTCTGGCCACAGAGGGTGGTGGGGGTCTGAGTGACATTTCATTAATCCTGTAATCATTTTAGCACATACTGGCTCAAGAAAATTATAAATATGAAAAGCTTGCATAGTATGGCTTTAACTGCAATTAATCTGGTCATTCTTTAGAAAATTCCAGACCACCATCAGAGTTTAACATGCTTTCCATTAAGGTGATGGTCCATAAGCTCCATTTGACCTGTGTAGCTACATAAGATCACCTTCTGCAGACAGACACATCTTCTCACTGCTACTGTTATGGAAGTAACATTGATGTGAGTAGTCAGTGGCAGCCAGTGTCATTGTTGCAAAGTCAAAAAAACAAAAAAAAGATTTGACGTGCCGCTTGGAATATGACATTTCATAATGACATTGTAATTGCCAAATCTGAGATACTAAGAGACCTGATAATAACAGCATCTGCTCTCTCCCGACACATGATGAGCACTCCACACAGGCTTGTTGCCAGCGAACACAATGCCCTCCACTTTGGTGGAATAGTGGGTATGGGTTAATGGCAATCAACTGTGATACTTGACATTTCTCTGTCTCTGGGTTTCTAACTTTAATCCATAACATTTACTCCCATTTGCATTTCCTTTTATAATTCCTTTACATCATGACAGGGAAGGCTGAATAAGCCTATAGAATATAAGCATGTCTGAAAACAATTAGGGTATACAATGACAATACAATATTAGCTTCTTTTAGCTGGTGTTACCATTAAAGCCACATAGTCTATCCATCAACGTGCGTTTACAGAATTTTATTAAATTGCTGATCATAGTAATAGTCACCCCAGAGATGTTGGTTGTTTTTCACTAAAAATTAATTCTAGTATTTATCTGTGTTGTAAAAAAAAATTCTACAAGTACTGAAGCAACATCTTTACAATGACAAGTCTACATAGAGATCAGTCACAACTTTTGACCAAATGTTTCTGATACAGACTTCCTTTCTTGCTACCATAATTCAGTTACAGTTACCCAACAAGTTCTTCAGTAACACTTTACAATAGTGGTCCCTTTATTAATACTACTTAGTGCATTATTAAGCAGTAATACACTATTAAATAAAGTATTAACAACTGCTCAATATTAATGGTAATATTATGTAATGCATTACTAAGCGGACCCCCCCCCCCCCAGCCTTTGTCCTAACCTTAAGGTCACTTAATAATTAACAATGCTTAATAATGCACTAAGTGACCCTTATTGTAATATGTTGACCCTAACCCTAACTTAAATTAAAACACTACCCCTAAAAAAAAATGGGGGCTGCCATGGTTACAAGGAGCAATAAAAACAATAGACATCGGCACTAAAAATGTCCCTTCTGTCCTGCCTAAACTAAACTTAATTTTGTACTTTTCCTTCTTCATTTTCCCCACTTGTAAAATCTAGATAACTAAAAAAAGGTAAAGATTTGTTGATTTTTAAAATGTACAGCAATATTTTATTTTCAACATGAATTACAAACAGAACCACATCACTGAATGGTGGAAGTATGATTTAGTGATTACATGTGTGCTCTAGCAGCGTTGGCTAGTTTAGCTTTTTTGTGTTTTGCAGAGCAAAGTCTTTCACATGAGAGACTTCCAGAACCTTCTGTGCCCTTTAATGAGTCCACTTGACTTTTTTGTATTAGAAAACTTCAAAAATGAACTCTGCCTTTATGGTGGGTGTGGTGTTGGTAACAGTCTTGGACCACCACCATCATTTTTGCCTAAGACATGACTGTAGTGATCCATTCCCAGTGCCATGGTGTCCTATTGCTTTTGCCTCAGAACCAAAGTGTGAGACAGAGTACCATCACCAAAAAATGGGTCCTAGATTCATATTAAAAATTAATCCAACATAAAACAAAACAAACTTCTAGATGATGGTTAAAAAGTTGCTATTTCCAAGAAGTATTTTATCAGCTTCACTTTTACACAAAAACAGTCATTTATCAGCAGACAATCATGTTTCCATTATTTTGTTCTGCTTTAAATTGGCCAGGCTCTTAGATGTTAGCATGAATGCTAAACATTTTGCATTTGCATGTAAGTGGTAAGAGCCAAGCCTACATTAAGCCCAAATAATAGAAGTAGCATAAAGCCTCTGCATGTGTGATATTTCTCAAATGTATGTTATCATAAAAAAAGACTATCAGAAAAATGCATTTATCTGTTGTAGGCAGTGAACTGCTGCAGAGTGATACTAACGGCTAATGTCATTCACTTTCCTTCCTCTTGCTGGAGTTTTTTTCAGCATCGATGTTTCTCATATGATCAGGTTGATTTATTATTCTTCAATCTGTTTTTCATAATTTGAACTGATTATTAGACATTTTAATGATTTCACTGATAAAACTGACACACAACTAACACATACACTAAAAACCACTTAAGAATCATCAGTTTGCCATCGCCCACATGTCTTTGGGCTATAAAAAAGCACTTCTGGTGAAAACCACTGCACACATGGCTAAACACAAGTTCAAACTACTGTAATCTCACACTATTGATTTGCAAGAGATTTCCACAGCAACCAGCAGCTCTGCAATGAAAAAGAAACTGCTCCACAGTTATTTCTAGAACCGATCCAAACAAAAAAGATAAACAAATCCTTACAGAAGATTTCTTTCTTATCATTATCTTATCAGAAGTATTGAATACCCTGAAGAAACCCTTGTACAACAAGCTGCATGAACACACTGTGATGTTTTGTTTGCTGGCAGAGCTACAGTGGTTTGCATTTCAATCATAACTCAGAAAGCAGCCTCCAGGTTTAATGTCGAACTGTAGGAATGTGGTACAAGGGTCTTGTTTATCTGAAACAAGACAAAGAATTGATTAAAAAAACTTTGTTTTTTGTTTAAAAGAGCAAAAATATTATTATTATTATTATTATTATTATTATTATTAGTAATAATAATAATAATACTGCAGTAGCAGCAGCAGCAGCAGCAGCAGTAGTAGTAATAGTAGTAGTAGTAGTAGTAGTAGTAGTAGTAGTACTGTTGTTACTTGCACTATATTTTTGACATTGAATTTGAAAATAAAAAAACAAAAGTAAGCAAATAAAACAATAGTTTCATTAAAAAACTGAAGGAATTAGACATAGTTTGACATATTATGAATATGTAATGTTTTCTTTTTATCTTAATATGTGATGTTCTAAAAAGAGGTCATCAGACCTGTGATAAAATTTGATTATGTTAATCAAGAGTTTGAAAGGAAACAGAAAAAATGGCCGAAGTCAGATTAGACCAGCGCAGGGTGGTTGTTTTTTAGCCACTCTCCAGGAATCAGCTCACCTCAGGTTGTTACAGCTCACAATCACCTTCTGTGTTCAGGATGCTCACAGCCAGTCAGTGTCACCTCAATTAACATAGAAAGCACAAGGATATGGATGTGTGTGTTTCCTGTCATCCTGCCTCCTCTGACTGCAGAGAGAGTGGGTGTTGTGGCACATACCCACTAGCATCAGCTCCACACGGCCTAGTCAGGGTAATTTGTGTTCACATTCAGGTAGCCTGGGAATTTCCTGCGCCGAACTGGACGTGTTTTCAGCCCTCTTCCCAAGGAGGTTGGCCTCGGGCCAAAACCGGGCCAACACACCCACTGCTGACTGATTGGTCGGCTCAAATTCATGCCTACCATAGGAGGAGCCTCTGATTGGTGGATAGAATCAACCAGCGGGGGCTTCCTGCATGTCTTCATTATCATTCTGGATGCTGAGGAGTTAACGAGCCTCTGACTGAAGCCGTTTTTCTCTGTGTCTCTGCTGTGAGGAGCACACAGACACACGCACGCACGCACGCACGCACGCACGCTCACACACTCACATATACACACACAAGGTGCTGCCAGGCTGCCTCAGCAAAGCATGATGCAGTATGAGGCAGAGAGTCTCCAAAAGCAGGCCTGATCAGGACGCCTTTGTTTAATAAGGAAGACACTGCGGACTTCTTCGCGCTCTTTTGCCCCACCCACATGCTTGGAGATGCGCTCATGACATCACTGATATCTTCGGGCCAATTTTTCACGCCGATTATGGAGACCGCCCAAGTGCTCCATTACGTCCGTATTCCTAAAGCAGTGTGGAACGAATGCGGCCGGGCTGGGGCAGGCGGAGTGGCGTGGATGCTACTGTGTAAGTGCCATTAGTGTTTCCAGTCTAGGGGAGGGATCCAGAGTCAACATTACCTGGATGGGGAGGAGCAGGTCATTTATGATGCTAACTGGCTCCAATCCTGTCGTTTGCAACAGCTTAGGAGCACTGAAGGGAAACTGGTGCTCAGAAAGCAGAATGCATGCATGAAGCAAAAAAAAAAGCAAAAAACAAACAAACAAACGCTTTGGGGGTGTTTTCATGAAGAAAAATCAATATAATATGGTCAAAAGCTATAAACAGGTAGATAGTAGATTTTGAATGTAATAGTCCCTTTTATATGTTGTGCATTATATTGACCTGGAGTGTTAGTGTTATTAATGTTAATTTAAAATATTAATGACAAAGAAATGCAGGCTTCATGTTTGTACGGATGGTAGCATTGCTGCCTATTGGACACCCCTGTCTTAACCTAAATGGACCTACAGGCAAACAGTGAAGGTCAAAAATATAACTTCCAAAAACTGGTTTTTATCGCTTGTTTTACAACAGCAATATAAATGTTAGAAATAGAAATGTTGGAGTGTTTGCTGTCTGTGTTCAGTTCTGCATCAGCTGCTGCCAAAGAACACCTCATTCATCTCTCAAAACAAACGTCCTTTCGTTTACATTGAGCGGGAAAAGCATCTGAAGCAGTCATTCAGATCAGTCGGCTTCCCGTCACGAGCCAGCTCATGGCAGCCGCTCCCTCCTGCACAGCTTTGCTTTTGTCACAGCAGAGTGAAAATGGCAGAATAAAATAAAGTGGGTTCATATTTAGGGCATAATACTTAATGATGCTGCTTTTCTCTTGTTTTATTGAAAACAGTAGCAGGTGCGAACTGTGCAGACGTCTGCCAAGGTTATCAATTTCATAATAGTTATTAGTCCCCAAACTCCTCTACAGAGCCTCTCAATCAACACAGACTCCATTACACTGATGTCTGGGGCTGTCAACACACACAAATGCCCACATGCAAAACACTGATTTCTCCTTCCAGCAACCGGTGTCTGCAGTCACATTAAATGGTGCGCCATAAAGCCCAAATATTTCAGCTGATGCTCTCCTTCTTCTGCACGACAACAACAATAACTTGGCCATTTTAAATGCTCAATTACATAGAAGTACTCTTGGGCAGACAGGCTGATGGCACCCTCGGCTCCTCTTGCTAAAGTGTTTGCATGTACAATTTGTCAAAGTGAAGTGAGAATCTCTTGACAGTGTGTGTCTCTGCATGTTTGTATACGCTATGTTATGTAAGTCTTGCAGGCCTTTTCTATATTAAAATGGTGTGTGAAGTTAGCTGGTTCCTCTTGAGATTAAGCTCTGCAGACAAGAATCACAAAGATATGTAAAGTACACTTTGAGTACAAGTGTTGACAAATTTGACTAACTGGTTTTTCAGATTATTCATAATTAGTCTAATTAGGATCTAAAAACTACACAGTGTTGTTACATATTTTATGTTGTCTTGTGCACTCATCTTAATTTAAAGATAAAAATAAAGACTTAGTTTTATCAGACAACACTAAAAGTAAGTTTTGGAAATGGGTTTTTCCATGAGGAGTAGAACAGTAGTCATTTTGTTCTGTGTAACAGCTGCGTTAGCCATTGTTACAGAACATAATGTATGCATTTAACTCAGAACTATTGTGGTATCAATAGAATAATACTTTGATTGTAGAGATGCTGTAATCTGGATTATTACCAGGTATTTACTGACAGTGAGCATGAATACAGTGGGATAATGTATACATAGTAAAGTTTTATCATAGTAGTATTTATAGAGTGCTGGAGGACATACTCACCACATTTCACCACTCTGCTATCTTTATGTTCTTTACTCTCCATGTTTGTACTTATTGTGTATAAAATAATACTGCAATACAGTAAATTCTGCACAAACCAATGATCTGCTTAGTTCTAACTCATTGTATGCTCAATGAATATATTGGTAGCATTTTTTAAAATCATAAGTGACCCTACAAAAGTTGTGGTTAGGGTTCAACTCTCCTTGTTGTTGTCAAATTTTGCCAAACTCAAAAAAAAAAAAAAATCACTGACATTTTAAAAGGACCTTCAGGAAGAGCTACATTTAAACAAAATGGACAACAGTAAAATGATTATGAAGATTTTTAATAACTTCTTTTGGTATTTTAGATTTTGTTGACACATTTATGGTTTATTATTTTAACAAACTTTAGCTGAACTTTGAAGTCTACAGAACAACAACAGACATGTCTTGCATTAACATATAATGTGTGCACACATGCGTGTCCTCTCACTTCATTTGCATTATTCTCTCCCTTGGACTCTGTGCTGCACGCCTTTGTCCTTTGTGCTGTTAGCCATCTATCTATTCCTCCGTGCATCCATGCACATACCATGGCAATCATACAGAATGCCTGGTAGGAGCTCAGTGATGCAGAAAACTGAAAGTTGTGGACCACTTAGTCTTAAAAGTTGGGCTTTTTCAGGAGTGAAAGCCCCCTCAAGGGTTGATGAGGGCTTGTTGTGAATGCTAGCACTCAAGAGAAGAGCTGCTCTTACTACAAACATGGGGAGCTTGACTACTGACATGTTCACAGGAATACATCCCCACAGTCAGTAGAGAATTAGATACTGAGCATTTTACCAGGATTAATTCATTTGGAAAAAGAAGTGGACTTGTCAAAGAACCACTTGTACAACGATACATTTACTCAGAGAGGACTTCTCATCAGAGAAACCTCAAAGCTTGTACATTTGTGCCTGCCATCTAAACAATTTCTAATACCAACATGTAATATTTTCTCTACAGATCTTACAGAAAACAAGGGTTCATGATTGGTGCATTCCTGCTGAGTCTTCTTAAGTTAACCTTTTGGCATGGCTGGAGGAGCTGGTAAAACCATAAGACCATTTCCTGATTTGCTTTGGCTTCAGGCCTTTCTGAGGAAATCCAGACCATTAGCATCATCAGATTTAATATTCAGTTTTTATTGTCATTTAACAAAATAAGTAAATGTATTAATAAACAGATAATCAGACGTCATTAATAAACAATGTTCTACTTGCAGTTCTAATGTTTGCTGAGCTGAAAATATGTTAAAATGTTGAAATTTAAATGTTAACCATTTACTGATCCCATTTAAAATTGACAAAATCTCCGACACTTTTCAGAATAAAAGACATTTCTCAAAAATGTTTGCATCTGTGTATTTAAAGGTTGTGTGTTAGTCAGTTTTGCAAATGTTGGATTAGTCATTTAAAATGCTGCAGCCTTTAATACTAACTAACCTTCTAATACTAAGCATTAGATATACAATAAATGAATGAGTGGTCAAAGATAAATGGAGTCAACAAGTTCACAGGTAGGCTCCACATACCTTTGTAGCTCCAAGGCCTGTAGCTGTAATTTACTGATAACTGGGGTATGTAAGAGAACTGTTTCTTCAGCAAGTTTCCCCTGACATGATAATTAATCAACCTTGTGCATGAGGTGTATTCAGCTGCACCAAGAAGCTTAATGTATTTTTTTTTCTTCCAATCTCTTAAAAAACAAGAGTGTATCAGTCCCCAAACTGTTTGTTTTTTGTTTGGGTTTGTAAGAAAATGAGTCTCCCATTCGTAGTTTGGATTTGTGTGATGTAGTTTAAACTGTTAGGTTGTTACTTAGATACTTTAGAGAATACCATATTCCTTTATCAAGCAGAAAAAATCATCACACTAACTCAACCCAATCATTTTAGCTTGTCATGTTCATTTTTACACAATGAAGCACAGCGCAGTTACTGTGTATGGAAACAACTGTGGAGTCAGGACAAGAGCTACTTGTTTCATAGAAGACGTGCTTCTTTGTTTAGTTTTAGAAGAAAGAAGAAGAAAGGATTTTTTATAGAGCGCCTCTCAAGATAAAAATCACAAAGTGCTTCACAAGAACAATAAAAAAGGACATAATAAAAAAATGGGAGAAAAAAAAAGAAAAATAAGAATAAAAATTTAAAAAGTCATCAACATAATCTGTAACAAAGTGCTGATTTAATTGCTGAGCCAGACATAAAAAGACATATTTGAGCTCCATCTCTGAATCATAATGAGGGAGAATATTGTCATCACTGGATGGTGTTCTTTAAAATGAAACTGATTATCTGACGTCAGAAACCAGTCAAAACTATCATTTTGAATGAATAACAAAGAATCACATCATTACAGGTAAAACTGCGAAAATTAGAATATGGTAAAAAAGTTCATTTATGTCAGTAATTCAACTTAAAGGTGAAACTAATCTATGAGACAGACTCATCCATGCAAAGCCAGATATTTCAGCCTTTATTTGTTATAATTGATTATGGTTTACAGCTGATGAAAACCCCACATTTAAAATCTCAGACAACTAGAATATTATGAAAAGGTTCAATATTCTAGACTCAAAGTGTCACACTCTAATCAGCTAATGAATCCAGAACACCTGCAAAGGGTTCCTGAGCCTTTAGATGGTCTCTCAGTCTAAGTTGTTTTTTTTTTTGTAAAGCTTTGCAGCTCTTTGCACTTGGGTGAAGCATCATTCACTGCCACCTTTTAAACACTTGCACCCACAAAGCTGTAGAGCACAAACATATAATCGCTAGAATTTTAATGGCTGGTGACAAACAGAAACCAGCATTTCAATAAAATAAAGCCAATATGAGTTGGACAGAAGCAATTTATCTCACAGAGAAGAAAGAGAAAGATGCAAACAGTGACAGAAAGCCTGATAAGAGGAGAAAACAGACCTGAAGAGCAAAGGAAGGTTTAGACCGACAGGTGATTTCTACATCTGTATTAGAGATGATGATTTTTTTTTTTTTTGGTGGGGGGGCACAGACAGCTTCCAAAACACATTTCAGCATGGGCAGGTTTCTATTTCGGGTACATTTACCTACTTTATTCTGTGTCATAATGACATCATGTTGATCCTGAACTGCACGAGGATCAGAAGTTCAGAAGAGACTTTTAACTCGTGGTTGGACATGTGGACACTATACCCATACACAAACAAAGCGTGGAAACATGAAGAAAAGTTCACCTTGCAGATTTCAGGTGTGACAGGGCACGGAGAAGAGATTTGGAGTTAAAACTGGAGTTTTGTTTTTGAATCAGCAGGGTGACAATTAGAATTGATCACTGTGTAGATGTGTCATTTTCCATAGTCAAGTTCAAAGAAAGGGCCTCCACCTGAGTGCATCACAGGGGAAATTCAAAAAAAAAATGAATGAAAACGTATGTAATATCCCCTGACATGACTTGCCTCGTTGCTCATACAATATTTCATTAGATATGTCTGAGTGAAAAGCTTTTCAGAATCAAAATGAATGTTTGCTTCGTTTCCTTCACTCATCCGCTCTCTCTCCTGTCTTCTACTCTATCCTAATGTGTCTCAATTAGAAGACCTCTACACTTTTCCTTCCACCCATCTCAGCTCAGAGGTGACATTAATTATTAAACCTAGACTCATTATTTCAAATATTAGAAACGGAAATTAACTTTTTGAAAGCTTGAATGTTTTTTTTAACTCACATGTTCACGTGCAGAGGGGAAGGCCAGTCACT
The DNA here is from genome assembly GCA_006937985.1 of Aphyosemion australe. Lineage (NCBI taxonomy): Eukaryota > Metazoa > Chordata > Actinopteri > Cyprinodontiformes > Nothobranchiidae > Aphyosemion > Aphyosemion australe. The sequence continues at coordinate 2,512,538 of SSNS01000056.1, read as the reverse complement.
TTGTTAAATCTTCACTTCTTATTTCTTTTCATGTTAGGATGATGTGAAGTAGAAAAATGACACATTTTGATGAGTTCTGTCTCCAGTTGTAAATCCTATTCAGCTGTTTTGGTTGCATTATCTGCTCTGTAACGCTGTCTGCTGTGTGTCCCCGCTGGGATCTTTTAAGTTTGATCTTATCTAGAGTAATGGTCATGACATCTGCTCTTATCTCAAAGGCTTTTTACAGTCAGTGTCACTACACACTGCATGCATGACATCTGGTGGTATAGGGCACTGAACACCCACAAACAATATGAGGCTTTTTTGTCTTCAGAGAAGTCGGTTTTGAAAACGCAGAGAGCCAGATTAACCATCGCAACCTCCTCTAAATAAATCCCCTACACAGCTCCCCTTTATTTACACTGCTGCTGCACTTCCATGCACTTTTCCTCTCATACAAAAGAGCAGTGTTTATTACTGTCACTCCTCTAACATAGCACCGCTGTGTAAAATCATTAGTGGAAAGCTTTTTCATCGTGTAATTATTATTGATTCAACAACAAGCTGTTTGAGCCGTCAGAAAACCACAAAGCTACAAGTTATTAGCATTGTTTTTTTTTAAAGGAATGCCAACATCAGAGGTCACAGAAAGAAGGGAGGTGGACAAACATGAGTGGAAGTTGGTGATGTAATATATTATAGGAAGAGAATATGCGTGCTTTTATACCTTTAAAGTGACAATGTGTAGTTTTTACCACTGATCTCTGTAAATATCCATCGAAATGTTGAAAATTTATTAAATGATGCTCAGTTTTTGAAAAATATTGGCAGCTTTCTAACATATAACCATAAAAATCGGGTCTAAATCACATGGGAGCGGGTCTAAGTCTCTGGACAATGCCATATTGGATGCCACGTTTACTTCTACGGGAGCCCGTGAGGACAAAACATATTTATTGATTTGTAACAAGCTGTTACAAAACTTTCACCATTCATAAACTTTGTTGTTTTACTGTTGTTGTTCACTTACTGCCAGTGATGAAAGGGAGTCTGATGTGCTTGTCATTTTGCTGGAGGTTGCACTCCCAGGAGTTTTTGATCCTAATGGCCATCCGTTGGTAAGGTCCTACTTAAACATAAAAATATTGCTTGCTTGCAATGATTTAGATATGCACTGCCCCCTATCGCCAGGAAAATATACACACCGTCACTTTAAGAAAATAAGATTGTCAGGAGAATTGTTATGTTGTTATGTTGAAGATGGAGAATTACACATCAGTTATGTTGGAGAGAGAAGAGAAACAAGATCTGTCATCCAGTTTCTTTTCATCATCACACTTCCTGATTTAATGAAAACCATATTTTATTGGTCAGTTTTTAGCTGCATTTTTTTATTTTCATCACTTTTTAAATGATCTCATTGTTTTTTCTCCTTTAGCTTCTCAAACGTGAGGTTCCTTTAATGCAGAGGAAACTAGTTTCATAACCATGTGAGTTACATGAGCCTTTTTAACATGCTTCATCATAGGAGTTTTACTGTGGAACCAGCTGACCACCAACGGATCTGCAAAATGATTTTGAATGGTTCATCAACTGCCTGGTGTTTATTATCAGATCTGTGGTGGAGCCAGAGAATGATCCTTTGAAGGTTTGTTGTCCTTTCATTGAGCTCCCCCAGTTCCCTCGTTTTATTGCAGCCGGTGCCCTCTGTATTTTCTGCTTTCTGGATGTCTTGAATAGTCTTTTCTTTGTGGAAATACTTGCTATTGTTCTTTGGGACTATCTGTGTGAGCGGTTGCTTGTTTTATTTTTCTCTACAGAGAATGTGGCCATAAATGTGCTTTTTGTAATTTTTTGTTGCACAAATTCCCCATGAAGAATCTAGCTGCCAGCTAACTGCCCCTGAGTGCAGATTATCCAACATTATAATAGGCTGATAACCCTGTAAATACTATTGGCTCATATCTTCCACTGAGTGTGCATGTGTGTGTGCGTGTGTGTGAGTGTGTAAGTAGCTATATCATTCACAATAATAATAACTCTCAGCCCAGCTAAGATAAACCTAATCTGACACAGGAAGTAATTCCTTGTCTTCCTCTAACAACAGTGGGATTTGCCGCTGTGGCTGCTGGCTGATAGTGTCATGGGAGAAGAATGAGGGGTTTCTGGCCCCACAGTGCAGGGATTATGTCACGACAATGCACGTTAGTGAATATGCTTTCATTTTATCCGAAATGTTGTACTAGACTACGACACACTGATATGTGTTGTAATTCTGTAATGGATTTCTAATTGCACTATTACAAGGTGTTAAATAAGGAGGTTCTCAAGTCACCTTATGATTTAGAGCTAACCTGACACACTGGTGCTGGGTAAATTAGACCGTAGCAACTGAAACACCTATGAACCAAAATCTACAAAAACACAAAAGCACATACAGTCACATTTACAAACATTTGTGGAGCAGTTTCTTCAGATGCACAGAGGTTTGAGTATGTGCAACACTGTGTTTGCATCATGGCTGCAGGCAGAAGGGAAACGGAGGAACAACGTAGTGTGTTGAGGTAGATCTAATGCCATATGTGTATTACATAACTGCAAATCTCACTCTCATCACACTAGAGCATGAAGTAAGGTAAAACCTCAGTAACACTGCATATGTGATTACCCTGGGCTCTATTTCTGCTTCTGATGCAAATGGTAAACCTTTTTATTTCCCCTGTTTTAAGTCTGTCCGTACCCAAGCAGATCAACCACACATAAAAGCAGAAATGTCAGAGTAAATAGAAGCAAGCCAGTGCAGGAGATTGTGCTTTGGGTGTTTATTTATGGTTCCTGCATTTTTCTCTTGGCTTCTTCCTAATAGAGTTCATAGGCAGGATCCATCAACCAAAATTATATAATTATGAGCTTATAACATTTAATGCTTACCATGACCTCATTTTTAACTGGCTGCTCTCCATTAATAAAATAAAGAATAAATGACACAAACACAATTACAGTAGTCTAATTAAATGACATGATCTCACTTCAACCGTACTGAAAAAGAATGAAGTAGCAAAGCTGCCCGCTAAACTCTCCCAGCAGCACCACAGAGACCAATTTGTTGTGCCACCCCCAAAATATTCACTGCACCCCCCCCCCCCCCCCCCCCCAAAATGAACATTTACTGGGGGAGCCACTGGTATACTGATGCCATGTTTGAACCAGGCAGCTGTGTTAATTTAGTCAAAGAAAAATGAATAATAAAGCTGTGGTCAATTCAAATATATCCTGAGTGGGCTAACTAGTGTGTGTCTTTGGTGGCTTTGTCTCACACACACACACACGCACGCACACACGCACGCACACACGCGCACACACACACGCACACACACACAAACTTATTGACAGAACACACACTGGCAGTGGTGCACAAACACAAGCAGTGACATAGAAGAAGTATAGACAGATTATAAACACACACAGAGACACTTCTGTGGGTCTGTGTTGGTCAAGTAAGACAGACATGACTTTGCCGGAGGGACAGAGGGAGTAAGGACAGAAGAGCTGAGGTAGGGTGGTTATAGGGGTTAGAGTTGCAAAGATTAATGATCCCAAACTCTCTGTTTTGAGAGTGTGTGATTTTGTGTGTGTGTGCGTGCGTGTGTGCATGAGTTGGGGTGTCTATGGTCCCACAGTGGAGACATTATGCAGAAGAAAGCGCTATCCCTGACGGATGAGCTCGTTTAACAGTGAGAGGCTATTTCCACTGTGACTCGCATGGGGGCGGAGGTTTGGCTGGAGCACTCGCTCTTCTTCTCTCTCTCTCTCTCTGTCTCTCTCTCTCACACACATACACACACACACAGACGCATACAGACAAACACACTTTGACACAGCGAGTGGTGCTGCTGGGGCAATGTGGGGTATCACCAAAAGTCAGCTTTTACCAAAACGTCCAGCTGAGTGACATATTAACCTAGTATAATCACACGCACACACACACACACACACACACACACACACACACACACACACACACACACACACACACACACACACACACACACACACACACACACACACACAAGTAAATAAACAGACATTAATACATACACAGGAGCACAATAAAAGCAGGTGTGCGGTATAATCAACACAGGAGAGGCAGACATGACATGAATCAAAGACTGAGTTACATTTGGCATAAACCCTTTCAGTCTAATGTGGCTCTGAGTCTGTTGTGTCTAACATGCTTTTACTTGAAAATGGCTCCAAATATGTTCTTTTTGTGTTCGTTTTCTGTTTTGCAAACATTCTGTTTAGATCTTTTCACACAGAGCTAAGTTTGAGTTTAGTTTATACTAGAAATGGTAAATGGCCTGTATTTGTAATATCACCTTCTAGAGTCCTACAACCCCCCAAGGTGCTTTACAACACAGTCAGTCACCCATGCGCACACACATTCACACGCTGGTGGTGATGAGCTACACTGTAGCCACAGCTGCCCTGGGGCGCACTGACGGAGGCGAGGCTGCTGAGCACAGGTACTACTGGTCCTTCTGACCTCCACCAGCAGGCAAGATGGGTTAGTTGTCTTGCCCAAGGACACAACAGCAGCAGTCTCTGCTGGAAGCTGGGATTGATCCTACAACCCTCTGATTACTGGACAACCCACTCTACCTCCTGAGCTACTGCTGCCCAGTAGAAAAGAATCTTAAACACACTATTTACTAATTTCACAAACCAAATAGGGTTAAATGATATATAGTAGTTCCATTCCATACCTCCAATTCCTGTGTTTCTATCCAGCATTAAAACGAATACAGTTTGTCTCTGCAGCTCCCCTAGTACCAAGAAAAATGATTCATACAAGATATTTTTGTAAAAGTATTCTGCTCCACCTTGTGTTCTGGCTTTCAGATACTCCTTTGAAAAGGATAACCTTCCTCAACTATCTAACACACCAGTTACATCTCCACACAGCCATCATCTTCAGCAACTCAGCAATTTTACAGTTTCTACAGATCCAATATGCAATATCATGTCAACAAAACGCTGAACAACAAAGTGCGTGGGAACAACTTTTACTGTTGTTTTGTGAAAAGTCGCCATGTTTTAATCATCACTCTAACCACAAACACCATTAAACAGTGACATTGAGTGAAGGTAAAAGAAGAAATTCCTTGGAGTTAAACTTGCCGACCATCAGCACCCGCCCTGTGATGTTAAAGCTGCAAATTTGTGGAAGCACCCTTTTGAGCTAATACAGCCATGAGTCATCTTGGTAAAGATGCAACAAGTTTCTTACTCCTGGATTTGGGGATTCTCTGCCATTCCTCCTTGCAGATCCTCTCCAGTTCTGTCAGGTTGGATGGCGAACGTTGGTGAACAGCCATTTTTAGGTCTCTCCAGAGATGCTCAATTGGGTTTAAGTCAGGGCTCTGGCTGGGCCATTCAAGAACTGTCACAGAGTTGCTGTGAAGCCACTGCTTCGTTATTTAGCTGTGTGCTAAATTTTGTCTCTGAGCTCTTCAGGCAGTTCTTTTGACCTCATGATTCTCATTTGCTCAGACGTGCATGTGAGCTGTACGGTCTTATATAGACAGGTGTGTGGCTTTCCTAATCAAGTCCAATCAGTAGAATCAAACACAGCTGGACTCCAATGAAGGTGTAGGACCATCTCAAGGATGAGCAGAAGAAATGGAAATCACCTGAGTTAAATATATAGATATAATATATATAGAGTGTCACAGCAACGGATCTGAATACTTAGGACCATGTGATATTTCAGTTTGTCTTTTTTAATACCTGCATGAATTTCAAAAATTCTGTGTTTTTCTGTTTTTTTTTTTTTTTTTTAGCAAACGGCTGCAATATAACAGAGGTAAAAATTGACAGGGGTCTGAATACTTTTCCTTACCCACTGCACGAGACGACCACAGAGGTCTTGTAGATACTCGTTTTATTATCTCCAGCTTCAGAGGAGGCTCTTTCTTGGCTAAGTAAATTTAAATTCCCACACACAGGTGTGTGTGAAATTTGTTTTGCGCATTTGACCCATCCCATGGGTCCCATTTTTTCAAAGCCTTTGGTATGACTCAACCGAGATTGAACCCCGATCTTACAGTCATACCACACTCATACCACTAGGCCACTGAGCAGGACTCTAGCTCAGCGTTGCTCAGTCACAACTTTCCTCTTTCATTGTGAAAGCAAACACAGGTCCTTTAAACCACTTCCTCGAGGGAATAACATTCTTTCTAACCATCAGAGTCCCTGGAAATGTTCCATGCCAAAGCTGCTTTGGTAGGAGGAGGAGGTTGTTCATTTTGAATAGTTAATGGTGCTTTTTAAATAAAAATCAAAAATAACCCTCAGCAACCAACATTTTGAATGAATTCATTTGTTCTAAAATCATCAACCCCTGTATAGTTTTGAGGGTTTGTCATTTTTTCGTTGTAGTTCAGGGTTATAGCTGGTCTCTGTGTGTGACCAATTTCCAGGTAGAAAACACTGATAATTAACACACTAATCACTGAAAAACAACAATCTCCATGACACCAACACCAGGGGTCATTATTACACTTGTGTGTTCTTACAAAAGCTTCATGAATCATCTGTTGCAAACATTAACCAGAATGACCCACCGCATCACTGATGTTCTTTCAGCACCGGATGAACTTACTTTACTCCACCTGTTAAAAGGAAATTTAATTGTCCCGGTGATACCTGCAGTGAAGAGAGTTTATTAGAATTCTGCGTGCAGTAAAGTGGATTCTGTCAAACTTCGAGTCACTATGTGCAGCAGATTAAAGGAAAGTACTGTGACACAATGAAAGTGAGCCAACTTAGCTGCTTTCATGACAGCCTCCTTGTCAGGTCTGACAGAAACTTGAAGACAGAAAAAAGACACAGTACAAACTACAATCTCATATATGTGACTTGTGACAAATTGGTTTCATGCAAATGAGCATCATGTTGATCCTAAAGGAGGAAGACGGGAGACGGAGAGAAGGGACGTGAGAAGCGAAGAAAGACTCGTATTTTAAGAGAAATGGCAGAAAAAAAATATTGTAGCAAAGAAGGGAGGTGGAGGGACCTGAGCGACTGGCACAGTAGGAGGAGGGAGGAGGAGTGTTACAGAGACGGAGAAAGTGTTCCAGCAAATGAAATTCATCTCCATAAAAAGCCAATCCTCTTACTTTGCAATATGCTCCAAATGGATGGATTGACTTAAGAGGTTGCAACCCTCACCGTAACCCTGGCAACAATACTTGTTCCCAGCCTAACCCTCACACTCCGATCCCGTCTCCTTTTCCTCTTATGCCATAACCCCTTACTCCTCCTGCCTCATCATTTGTGCTTTTCCTCATTCCTATAAACTCTCCTCCTGAAATTCACTCGGATGTGCTGACTGTGGGCTGGATTTAAAAAGATATACAGGCTAAACCCCAGGATCTTGTTAAAGAATATTGGTTTGTAAGCTGTGAGCAAAAAAAAAAAAGAGATTTATCATTAAATAGCCAAACAGGAGCTACTCTTCTCCATGATTTTAATTTTTCAATGTCAAACAGGTCACACGTTATTCTGGTGTTTTATACTAGATGTCAGTGTTCCACAATTTACTCCCAAAACAAGCAGTAGATTACTGAGGCTAGGATTTTTAAATCACTGGACTTATTCTTTGACATATTATCTTCAAAAGTAATTAGCTTGAAGTCACATTTAGAAACAATTAGAATGCAATTTTTTAAAAGAAAATAAATCACTGTGCAATAATTCTGCAATTATAATTTTAATTGATGAGTGAAACATGCTACCAGGTACATCTGCTCACTCAATTCATTTTACACCAGGTCAGTTATTTTACAGCATAAGTATGGAATGTACAGCTTAGCTTCATGCTAAATCTCTGAATAAACAGAAAAATCTCAAAGTACTGGAGAAACAGTCTTAGGCATTTTTTTTCAGCAATTTGTGACAAAAAAATCTTCAGAAACTGTATATACTGGTCTGAGGATTCAAACTGTGTTTTCATTTGATGTCTTTAATAATCACATAATTACACCCACTCCACTAGCCCATGGACAAGCTCTCCTGTATAAAACTGGTCTGTGAAGCAAACAGGGCTGAGAAACACTACATTAGGGACATTGCTGAGTTCTCTCTTTCCAGAATCAGTTTAGGTGCAGGTACTCGTGTGACCTTCAGTGTCAGCTGCTAGCTTTTAAGCAAGCCCACTACATGGAACACAAGCCATTAAGTAATGGTAATGGTCACCTTAAGGTGCAAACATAATTCCATCATGATGATGGCCTAATGCCACTAACCTGATAGTGAAGTCATGAACTGAGGTGAGTCCCTCCATGACTATGAATAGCAGATGTAATCATGCATAGAGCTTTGCAGGCACTATATTTATATCTACTTCCTGCTGAGACTCTTGGCAGACTGTTACGACTTGTAAGGCGATGACTGAGTGAACAATGAAGCATGCAGAGGTCATCAGCAGCCTAGTTCTTCATTCTCCCTCCTGGCTTGTCTTGTACCACAGATGCCAACAGAGACTTTTCTTGAAAAATCAATACAGACGGAATAAGAGAAGAGAACAGCGAATGTGTTTGTTTCACGAGTGATTTCAATTGAGCATCTGAATCGTGTTGAACAAAAGAAAGTTAAATTGTACACGTCAATGTCATAATCAGAATGGAACCAGAGTATTTACAAAATGTCATGCATACACGACAAAGCAAACAGATAACTAGCATATTGTTTTCTTTGTTACAAGTCATGATACTAACAGTCTGAGTAAATGAGATCTAAACCAGCAAAAATCCACATCAGTTGTGGATAATATATAATTATTAAGGCAAAATTTGATCCATTTGGGTTAAAGATGTTAATTCAACTTTTTGAAACCTCATAATCTGGTAGAAATTCATCATCTGAAACATAAATGGAGCCTTTTGTTCAACTCCTGTTCTTTTCTCATGAACAGCAACAAGATTTTCCATTCAAAGATTGTAAAGAAGCAAATTAAAATAATTGTATGCTTACTTGGTTGCCAGGGTGACGAGTCCAATAGCTTTAAATAAAATGCCTCACATGTATTTATTTTAATCATATCAGTATATTCTTAAGGACTAACACAGGATGTCCATAGAGCAACCTGAGAGAACCTGCAGACACAACCACAACCCTACTAAATGGTTGGAATTGTTTCAGTGGTGCCAGCATGTAATCTCAGTGCATTTTGTTCCACAGCCACATAATGCTTCACTAAAGAGGTTGTGCTTATTTCAAGAACTCAATGAGATCCATTTGAAAGCTCTGTGTGCATCCCAGAGAATTACACACAAGGGGAAAATGGTAGCAGTTCAGGGAATCACAGTTCTCCTGGCCAAGACTGGATGAATGTATACATTCAGACATTTATCTCTATCTATGGTTATGTGGTCAGGAAGTCGGGAGTGATGAACAGAGAATGACAAAATAAAGAAAGAAGCAAAGTAAAGAAGATCTGGATGATTTGATGCTTCAGGAAAAAGACTGAATTGTACACCTTGCCATTTCTTTAAAGGTTATATTTTATCGTGCACTGAGGGGTTCTAGCCAAAGGTCCAGGCAAACATTAATGATAGCACACAGGGACTTCTCTTCATTCTCTGTATATTTCAGCTTTAGCATACTTTTTATGAACAAAATAGGACTGCTCTATAAAAATGATGCCTAAATGTATTGAACAATTCACAGTTGAAACTATTTGAAACTGAAATGTTAAATCAGTTGTTATCAATAAGATTCACTATTTCCTGTTGCATCATCAGCATTCCAAAGGTACTTTTAAATAGTAATAGACGTTTTTTTACCACACATGATTTTTTTCACTGGGAATAGACTGCGCGCAGCAAGGCCTTCAAAAACTGGAAGCCTGACCAAAGAGCTGAAACAGCATCATTAAAATAGCCATAGTCCTTGATGTTGACAGACACAGAACTAAACTGTAAGCCGACATGAGTAAAATGGCTAAAATAAGAAGCCCACACACGTCTATGTCTATGCTGAGGATGAGGTTGCATTTGTCAAGAACAAATAAACTCAATAAATCAAAATGATCTGGATCAATTTTAGGAAAAGAATTCAATTCGGACTGAATTAAGCTAACGGTTTGGGACAAGGTAAAAAAAACAGATAGCTTCAAAAAATTATTCTCAAAAAACTTTTATACTGCAGTTACTACAGTTCATTCCACATTACACAACTGATCTGGCAGAAATAACTCATATTTTCATGCTGGGAAAGTCCCAGGTTGCATCTTTGAAAACTGATGCTGTTTGTTCTGCAAATACTGTTACTGTTTGTGTGAAGTTCTGCATTTTCTTTGAAGGTATGACAAAATAAAACACACCTTTGTGTATTTTTACTTTCACCTTATTCATGTCATGGTTATAAAGAAAACATGTTCTGTGAAAAAGGTCTTTATCAAAAGAAGAGGCAGCTTTTTGAGGCATCTGAGCCCCGGAAATGTTAAGGAAGAAAGAAGCTCGGCTAAGATGGGATGTTGTTTGGATGCTGAGCAATTCGGTTTTCTAACCGCATTGTCTGGGTACCGCAGCTCGATCAGAAGCAGTCCAGTCCGGTTTGAACTCAAACTAAGGCAATCAGTGAGTTTACATGAGCATCAGAAAACTGAAGCATTGTCCTATAAGGACTCACGTCTGATTTTTTAAATGCATGTAAACACGTTAGTCTGGCTGAAGGTGAACTGCTTCTAATGGGCTGAAGCACCCAGATAATGCGGTAGTTATCTGAATTCATTCTGCATGTAAACGAGTCAGCCGAACTGAACCGACTGGACACCGGAAGTGACGAGACCGCAGTAGCGGTCGTCTGATAATATCACCGCCACAACGTAACACGCGTAACAACATCTAACAGTGCAGTACATACCAATAAGCTGTGCTGCAGCATTGTTGTCCATTCCTTCAGCCATTGTGCATATCCTGTTTTAATGCCATCTGCTTCACTCCCGCCAGCGTTTGTTTACTATTTGTGTTGCTACAAGCTAACCGGAAAAATGCCGACATGAAAGAGAGCGCATGTCGCCCCCTACTGTACCGGAGTGGAACAAACTTCTTTTGAGACTTCAGTTTTCTATGTAAACGTGGATAAAGACTCCCAGCTTATTACCATCAGATCGACCTGGATCGACTTAGATGTTGATACTGCACATGTAACTCAGTTTTTTCTGAAGCTGCATGTAAACGCACTAATTGATGACTCTGCATGAAGAAGAGGTATGTAACAAATTTTCTAACATATCAAGTTTCTGTGGTTTCTACTTTATTATATTATATTAATTAATTAGTTGAAAAGTCAGATCATTAGTCATTTTTTAAGAATTCCAAAATATGTAATTCAAGTCAATCATGTAGAAAAGCTTGGGACTCTTCTCTTCAGGCAAGGTTGTGTGTGCGTGTGTGTGTGTGTGTGTGTGTGTGTGTGTGTGTGTGTGTGCGTGCGTGTGTGTGTGTGTGTGTGTGTGTGTGTGTGTGTGTGTGTGTGTGCGTGTTCATTTCTTTATCATTAACATGCTTTGTTCTGTTCTATTTTAGCCTATTGAAACACCAGGAGACAACACTCCATAGAAATGAACCAACCAACCAGCCCCAGTTCCCAAGGCATCAGAAATTATGCAGCAACTTATTGAAGCGATGTTTCGACTTTTCTCTGAAGTACCTGTATTACACAGACACTCAAACACACAAAGGAGAAACCAGATGCAAAGAAAATCACTGCCACACACAAACACCCATCGCTCACTTGAAACAGGCAGGGAAACAAAGGAAACTTTTATAGGTGTTTTTTTCCCTCGTTTTTTGTTAGCAAGGGAAAAATGAAATGTTAAATTGGTGTGGAAATGATAATGATGGAGAGATGCAATGGAGAACGTTTTTCAATGTGTATTTAATCACATCACAATGCGAAATCTGAAGGTATGCACATTTTACAATTTTTTCTTCATTTAAACCAAGCTTCTCTCTGAAAAAAATCACATTTGCTTTAGGTTGCTCATACTTTTCTCTCTTGCGTGATGTCAGTAGAAGGCTAGGAGGATGGTGAAAGAATAAAGATTTTATAACATCCTGCTGCACCCAGGTAGATGTTCTTTACTTACTTTGATTACGTACTTATGTATATTCTACATAGATTTTAACCCTTAAGTTTCAATCAATCAGCATTAGGTTTAGAAAATAATTAGGAAAATGAAGAGCTTTCCTTATTAATATATCAGAAAAAAATACATTAGCAAGAGTCAAAGTGCTCCTGATTTCCTTTAGATAGGAAGATCGAATGTGTGAGAAGTTTAACTGGGAAGAAGATTTAATCCTTTTAAATGGGTCAAGCCTGGGTGGTAGCTAACGTCCTGCTTACACCAATACATTCTGATATTCATATGCATTATAATGTAGCAGTTTTGTTGGAACTCAAAAATGACTTAATCCTATTAACTGAAATTTATTTTCTTGATTTAAACAAATGTGGTCATGGATTATTCCCTCATCAAGACTCTTAGAGGCCTTGTTTCAGGGTGGACAGGTGCAGCAGAATGAACAGGATGTGATGCATAGATTAGTTGGTGAAAATGAGAGATTAAATTCATGCATTTAGTAAATATGGGGGGAAATGGTAAAATCCACAAATCCAAATATCATGTAGCTGAAATGTCTTCAGGATAAATCTGCCAACCCAACTCCAGCTGGGACCCTTCTGTCAAACTAGACCTTGCTGCTTTTTTGACAATAAATATAACTAACCATTTCTTTATGCTCTTTTGTTCATTTTTATCAAGTATATACTGTATTTACATAAAATATATAACATGAACTATTTGTTGTATTTTATTTGAAGTCTTTTTCATGATAGCATCAATAAATGAGAGCAAATGAAGTTTGTAAATGGTTCTAATTACATTTTAGCTTTGCATCACAAAAAGGAAATGATTAAAAGATGATGAAGCAGGAAACTATCTTATGCACCCATCTGAAAATGCCCATTGAGCCTTGTCTTAAAGATTGTAGCAGGACACAATAACTCACTGGAATGGGTTCAAGTGTGCATCAATCATTCCTCCATCCAATCAAAGAAGTACAGATGGCGAGGTATGCCATCAGCAAAGTTGTGATTGGGTTAGAAGGGACATAGCATGGAGTCTGTTGGTGCATTATCAGCTTCAATCACTGTAATGCACCATGCTCCCAGAATGACCTCTGGGGTTTGTGTCTTGCCATATATCATCACTTTCCATCTTGCCGGACTCACTGACCAACAGTATCTCGCCACATAATTCAGCCCCTGAAGTCACAGACAAACTCCACATTTATACAAAATGCAAGAAATAACTCCTGTTAAAGATATTTCAGAGCATTTATGCACCCCAAAGTGGTCCATCACAGAGTGTGTAAGGGGAAACAGGATTAGAGCGGTGGCTGCCTGAGAGCAGAGTCCTACAGCACAGATGCAATGCTTCTTTCCAGTCTGCAAGCAGGGACAGTGAGAGACAAAGATGAAAAGAAGGACTTCCCAATTTCATCACAGCCCCTCCTACTGCTCTTTATCTAACCCTTGACTTAGATGAATCCTGTTATGGTGTGACGTGAACCTGGAGCAGCACAAAGAATTACAGTAGACAGACAGAGATGTGGGGGCGAGCCAGTTTGATACAGCAGGGCTAGGAGACTGCAGACGAGGAGGTCAGTGTTCTCTCTGAGCATAGAGCCCTGAGCGTTCTGGCAAGTTGTAGACTGGCACAAGCACACGGCACGATTAACCTGTTAGGGGAAACCAACGGCGCAATAAAGCCAGCACATGGCTCTGTTCTAGCATGCAAACTTTATTGCATTCAGATTTGACCTTACACACTAAATCGGCATCATCACATGGAACTTCTTACCTTATCCTTCACGTTGAAATCTCAGTTTCACAATAACACAGGGTAAAGAAAAGATATGCATCTTCGATAGAGACTTTATAACTTGAATAATCCAGACCACAAGGGACATGTCCATGTGTTTACCTTATTTTCCACCATTCCTCCCATTGGAAAGTGAAATGTAAAAATCACCTCAGCTAACTCATTTTGATGAGGAGGAGCAGAATTCTACATTGACCCAGCCCAAATCATCAGTCCACCACCAGCATGCTAAAAAGCTGGCGTGAGGTATTTGTGCTGATATTCCCCATTTGGGTTTCCCCCAGACACAAACGTTTTCCCTAAAAGTGAAAGTAAGTCTGATGGTTTATTCAAATGCAGTTTTGCAAATCCAAGTCATGCTGATACGATCCTTTAACTCTAAGGTCTAGCCATAGCCAGGTCATCCTGTGGAGGAAGCTAATTTTAGCATCTTGTATTCAGAATAAATATTTTGTTTATGTCTAAAACTTGTGACTTAGGACTCTAGGGTTTGGGTGTAGATGTAAATGTCCTGTATTTAATATAACGCCCTCTAGGGTTCTACAAGCCCCCAAGGTGCTTTACAACACAACCAGTCACTCACCCACACACACACACACACACACACACACACACACACACACACACACACACACACACACACACACACACACACGCGCTGATGGTGATGAGCTACAACGTAACCACGGCTACCCTGGGGCGCACTGACAGAAGCGAGGCTGCTGAGCACAGGCACCACCGGTCCCTCTGACCACCACCAGCACCTCTTCTTTAGACCAGTAAATGAGAAATTTACCTTTCAGCTCTTTTATATCAGAGCAATGAATTCATTACTGCAGATTATTTTGTCCATCTCTTGCTTTGTCCGACCATCACTCATGAAATGAACAAGTACTGGAACTCCTCCACTTATGGCAAAACAGGTAACCTGGAGGGAGCGTTACACCTTTTATTTGGGATGAGAACCAGAACCACACACTATCATCCTGGCTGTTGTCAGTGTTGTCAGTGCAAAATGAAGGATGTGACTTGAAGATGTCAAAATAGACAAATCTTTTGCAAAATGTAGAGATGAGACCTGCTTTTTTTACAGATACCATCAAACCCCTCTGTCATATAGTGTGACCTGTATTGGTAGTGAAAGACCACTTTATTTAACATTTTATTAATACACATAAAAAAAGCTTTTATTTGTTTTAGTATTTTTTAATAAATGATTCAAACACATTTCTTTGATCTATTTACATTATAAAGGCATTTGGGTATTATGTTGATCTACACACTTTGATGCATAATTTGTTGATAATTTGAATACATTTAGGATCTTTATTTTTTATATTGTGTTTATCTTCCATGTGATTACAAATGTTTAACCATTTAAAGGGCACTCATTGTAGAATAACACAGAATATGTCACAATTATTATACAATATAGTATATTTTTTATAAAACAGATTGTTGAATAATTTTGAAAGTTATTGAGTAATAGATACCATTTCTGATCAAATATAGGACGTTAGAATATTTTAGAATATTATTTAATTGAGGATCTGCCTCAGTGTCATCTTCCTCCTCCTCATCACTGATTGCAAGGTTGGTTAGCAACAGTCCCCCTAGAAATATTAGTTTAAAACTGCAAAATATATTGAATATTATAACTGTTTTGATTACTGTTACAATCATGAAGATTATATTGACAAAACAATAGATTTTACCTAAAATTTTACATCATTTATTTTACTTGTTCAAATATGGCAGCTACAATTTTCATGCTATAATTTCACCAACTTAAACAACACACATATCCTTATTTAGCACAACTAGCCAACTATATAATGTGAAAGTTTCACAAACCAACAATTATTTTTTGGAGATCACGAGGAGAGCCTGAGCTCCAGGAAAGCTTCCAGTGCTGCACACACACCAATATTTGGCACATCACCTAACTGCACTGATTGGTTGAATGGTGCCACGTGACTAGTTTGATCTCTGAGCATTGGTTGTGTAAAATCCCGTAATTCTAAGAGTTCGTGAAAAGGTACACCGACTCTAACCCAAGTGTCTAAATATAGACGCTGGCCCTATAAAGGGTTAACAATGTGAATAAACCATTCAACATAGAAGTCAGTAAAATAAAAAAGGAAAAATAAGGTGGTAAAATGAAACTGCGTCTAGAAAGATCATATTAACAACATTGTGTAATCTGAATCCATATTTCCAAGTGCAATTTTTGCTCCTGATTGTGAAGTTTGATTTTATCCGACAGGTCATAGTTGTGGTAAAATCTTACGGTTTTATCCCAATGAGGAAAAAACGAGAAGAAAAACTTGGCAAAACAGGCACATTACCATTGAGTAGCAACACACTGTGAAATCATAATGGCAAAATAATTAGCACACACAATTACACAGTGTAATGGAAGCACTATGTGCGGAAGCCAAATCAGAAACCTGGGAGATATGCAGGAAGTAAAAACACGATAAGAGAAATTTCTCTCATGACTGTATACGGAGGTTTAGAGCTATTCACTTTTCAGACACTATAATTATGTGTCTGCTAAGACAAGAAATGGGTCTTAGGAGATTTATCCTGTTAGTGAATGTGAGGGTTATCTCTTCCCTGCTAGTTTCAAAGAGGCTTATCTATGGTTTAACTGGTTCTTGGGGATAAAAAAAAATACTTCATCAAAGGGTTAGAGGAAGAATTTAATGTGACAAACCTTTTTTAGCCTGACTCATTCATTTCTCCCAGTAGAAAGTGAAGCAGGACAAATTATAATCAGAGCAGGTTAACAGTTGGATGGATGGATGGATGGATGGATGGATGGATGGATGGATGTATTGATGGATGGATGGATGGATGGATGGATGGATGGATGGATGGATGGATGGATGGATGGATGGATGGATGGATGTATTGATGGATGGATGGATGTATTGATGGATGGATGCCACTGTGAGGTCCTGTTATTCACGAATCAGTTATTCACGCGTTAATCCCCTCAAGACTTGACTATGCAAATTCAGTCCTTGTTGGTGTAAATGCCTCCTCTCTTATCCACCTACAGAAAGTCCAAAATGCTGCTACAGGATTCCTTACTAATACAGACGATGCCATATCACTCCCATCTTGGCTGATCTACTCTGACCCCCTGTGTCTTACTGAGTGCAGTTTAAAACTTTGTTGTTTACCTACAAAGCTCTCAATGATCAGGCTCCCCCCTACCTGTCTGAGCTGCTCACTTGCTACCTCCCCTCCCGATCACTACGACCTGCAGATCATCACTTGCTCTGCACTCCCAAAATGAAATACACATCCCGTGGTGAGCGGGCTTTCACCTTCGCTGCTCCTAAGCTGTGGAAGGCACTCCCTCTGGATGTGCGCCTGGCTTCCACACTTGCGCAGTTCAAATCAAAACTGAAGTCGCATCTCTTCCAATTGGCTTTCGGACGCTGAAATTCTCCTATTGGGTGTGTCCTTTGCTTCCTTTATTTTAATCAACGGTTTCTTTTATATTCTATTTTATGCCTTACCCCTATTTTAATTGCTTACTTTTCATTTTTATGTTATGTATCCTTGCTACATTCAACATGCTGATTTGCTTAATGCTCTGGTTTTAGTGTTTTACTTTTATTGATCTTTCGTTTTTACTCATTGTCTATGAGGGGCTTTAGTATTTAGCTTGTTCTGCTGCCCTTTCTTTGTCCAGCACTTTGGTCAGACGACATGCTGTGGTTAAATGTGCTTTACAAATAAATCTGAAAGTTGCGTTAGCCACTTTCTACACATAATTTGTGATGTTTAGAAAAAACGTGTTTGCAAAATGTTCACAACTTTAGTCAAACTCGAGAATGCCCATTTTGGAGACAGGGAGACTGGCAGAGAGGCATTGCCCATTTATGGCAGGATGTGGGTGTGTAGGAGGTGGGGTATGATCCAAAATCACCGGCTCTAATTTCTAGGGCGGGTAAATGTGAGCAGCTGTGTGCATGCAGCGCTTTATAAGTCTGGATATTTCATGCATAAACAAACTTCTTTTTGCTGAGCTTAAGTAGACTTTTAGTAAGGATTCTGCACTAAGTCTCATGAATGAGGCCCCTGGGGCTTCATGTGCAGAGAGGTTTTGTTTTAATTGTCTTTTTGTCTGAAACTAACAGCAATCACATCTTAAACTAGGACAACTTAATGTCTGTGAACTTTTACATTCCTCACTGTAATTAAATATCTTCAGAAAATAAACTGCTGGGTGATCATTTGCAGGCTTCAGGTTGTGATTGAAGTTAAAGCAGCTTGAATAATAAAGAGCCATAAAGCATGAGTTATTCACTTATGGTATTTTTCCCTTTGTGCATTGCAAACACTTACACACACATAGAATGATTGCAACAGTTTCTCGTGTGCTTTTTAGAAGTACTGGAAGTATTTAAGTTAGAGTAGAAGTTTTTTTTTCTTTCTTTGAAGACTGTTTTGTCCATGCATGAACAGTTAATACTGGAGACATCTTCTTTTAACATCTTTAATTCAGCAGACTATATGAAAATGTGAATGCCCAAAGGACCTGCGCAGGTCAGCTTAAGGAGCTTCATCTAGGACTGTTCTATTAAGCTTCATTTACCCCAAGCATGGGGTCTGCAGTTATGGCTTCAGCAATCTCAAGTCAAGAGCACAATCATGGAGTAATAACACACCTCCCTGTCTGCTACTTCTGTTCTCCTCCAACTACACAGCAGCTCTGTGGAAAAGTGGATTAGCAGGTTGGTTGTGATAAACTACAGATCCTCAGAGAGGAGCAAGTCACAAATACCCAGGGGTCACGAGGCCACAGCAGCAATTAAATGACATCCAGTTGGTCTGTGAGAATCACAAAGCTCCCGTGAGACAGACTGCCTTTAGAATAAACATTTCATTTTGTTTGGAGATGTCGGGGGTTTTGTTGTATTTTTCCACTCAATTCTGCAGTGTGCAACACAACAGAGAAAAAAACACTGCAGATCACAATGATGACTACTAGGGCTGCTTGATTAATTGAATTTAATCACAATTACAAGGACTACATAATTTTTATGCTGCAGGTTGTGAAAGTTCACTAACACATGAATGTTTATACTTTTCTCTGTATGTTTATTTTACAAATGTGTGCATGGTATATCTCTGTTTTGTCATCAGTATTTGAAGTATTTGTGTTATCAACGTTAATTAAAGATTGTTTTAAATAATCGAGATCTCAATTTCCATCAGAATAATTGTGATTATCATTTTTGCCATAATGAAGCAGCCCTAACAACTACTGATGGTAAACTATCAAGCCATTTAAAAATAAATTACAAGTATTTATAGCAGGTTTTATAGTTTAGTGAGCGTAGGCCTCCAAGTCACTGCTCAGGGAGAGCAGAAAAATATGGTGTGGTCTAATTTCTAAAGGGTTCATACAAAGATATGGAGAAAAAAAAGCTTATCTGAGCCTACCATCCGCTACCGAACTAAAATAACATCTCAAAATTCAAATTTCTAGTTCCAGCTCTTCTGGTTGTCCTGCTGAAGAACCAAATCTTAGTCCAACATGACTCAGCAGCCTGTCAGTTCACGACTGTTCTGTCTGCTGCAGATAAGCGTTAAAAGTATGAGTGTGAAAAGTATTAAATTGTTAGATGATAAGCTGTTAGTACCTCACGTTCAAATGCAGATGTGATGTTCAGGGGACAACAGTGGTGCCTGTTTAACAAACATAAGCTACTATTGTTCTACTTTAAAGATTCACTTCATGAAGTATGTTTATGTTTATTCCTAAACAAATATATAGGAAAATGATCTAATTCTTGACCATGTTACATGTCTTCACATATGCTGAGCTCCACTCTTCACTGTTGCACAGATGAACAGGACTTGACTGAGAGGTCTTAGACTGAGACCCATGTTTCCAATCATCTGCATGAGTCACCGTTCTTATGAGCCTAACTAGACGTAAGCAGCAGAGCTAGAATACTCCTGTTGGTGTTTCTGCAAACAGGACAACAACCGTTCAGAAAGAATTAAAACTGTAGCTCCAATCAGATAAGGAGAGGAATACGACGGGGTAGCAGAGTGGAAGTTAGAAAACAGAGAACTGGTCAGTTTTTTAAAAGAAGTGCAGGGCGGGAGATGAATCATTAAGTGTTTCCACTTCATCTGACCCAGGTTGGCCACTTTACCTGAAAGTAAATTAAAGCCTTGTTATGCTGATGTGTGTGCCTGTTTAACGGCCAGGAAAAACAAACCAAACCAAACGAAAGAAGTCAGAAAAAAGAGAACCAAGTCCTCTCGCCCGTGTTTGACTCCACCAATGCATTTCTCTTTTTAATGGAACTTGATGTGTATTCAACCCTTAAACACAAAAATCCCTTCAGAATTAAGATCATTCCTTCACCTGTCATTCCTCCCTTCCCTGCTCTCCCCCTTCCTCCCCCTCTCTCTGTCAGTGGTGATGGATGTTGCCTGTGCCTCAGACTGAAAAGGGAATAGACTGCTCTCTCTGTGCGTTTCACAGCAATCTGGAGCTGTCAATACACACACACACACACACACACACACACACACACACACACACACACACACACACACACACACACACACACACACACACACACACACACACACACACACACACACACACGAATGTATATACACAAGTGTGTGAAGCTGTCATGTCTCTATCAAACAACCTGCCTCATGCATCAAAGACAGACAGCAAAACACCCAGAGAGCACACAAACAGCAACAAAACCTCGAAGTTTGTCCAATATCTAAAAAAGTTGCATTTTTGGTTTTTGACTCAAACATGCAAACATGCACCTTCCTAATTGTGGAAAACATATGCTCAGCATTCTGCCTCCTTTTGATCTTCCAGGTAAAAGGGCTCTAAAAAGGAGGTGATTCTGAGCTCAACTGTCAGTTCTGTCAGAAAAACCACTAAGTCATTTGTATTGAGCTGCAATCCTGCGCTTGAAGCCTTTTCATTATATGACTCATGCGATCCCGGTGGCGCCTGTCATTCTGTGTTAGTGTAAACATATTTAAGAATATGTGGGTTTATTCACTTTTACCCTGAGACTGTGTTTTTCTTTACTCTAGGACACACTCACAACACACTTCACAGCGCCCTGTATGTCGCTGATAGGGAATGCGATCTGTCACCATTCTGTGCCAGCTCCTGTTGTGACGATGATGGTGCACATTGTTGTTAATGTTTTACATCACCATGTCCCTCCAAACTCTAAAGTGTCAAACGTCGTTAGGTACTTGGCTGATTTAAAGGAAATCTCTGCCCTAAGTCTTGAGTTTACACTATCGACCATGTTGATCAGATGGCCTCTCACCTAGACAGGATCGATAAGTCTCTCCTCACTAATTTCAGCCACTTTTGTGGCGTTCCAAATCTGATCTTGACCACAATTCCTGCTTCTGCGATGCAAACTAAAGCACTAAATTCTGAGAAATGCACCTATTAGTCTAGGAAACAGCCTGGAGCATGAGGTTTTCCCTTGACTGAGATCATAAACAGGAATATTTAGGTGGTCTATTCGAGCAGTGGCAGTCACTTGCATGGAGATCAAAGGAAGCAGAGTTCTTGAAAAACATTACACTGCTTTCATCTATGTTTAAATAATTAAGAATCCATACAGAAGGAAGTCTCACGCTGAAAGAAGCAGACATTAGAAAAGGATCAGACACTTTCAGTTGTATTTATAACTTATCCTCATTTTCTCTAGATAATGTTTTTACACTTTAAACGGCGGTTTTTGTGAGGTGGTTCTGAAATGTTTTCATTCATCAGTACTACATCACTATGATGACTTATCTATCACTGATCTGTCTAGGGTTTGGTAAATTTGGAAAACAAATTAGCTTAAATTTTTTTGTCATGCCTCTTAATGTTCTAACATAGTATAGCTATGAATATACTGTAGATATTTAAAAAAATGAATAAAGTAGTTCTCTTGCATTTGTCTAAAAACCTCCACCAATAACACGTTTCAGACCGAAAACAACTATTGGACCATCCAGTTGTCAGTCTCGCCAAACCGCCGCACTTCCCTGGGTCCTCCATTAATCACGCACTCACGTATTTAGCAACAGATGTTATTCATTCTGCTGGGGTCTGTTGGGGTGCAGGCAGTTTTGACCGAGACAGGAAGAGACCGAACAGGCTAGTTAACAAAGCTAGCTGGGTTCTGGGCTGCCCACTGGATTCTGTTCAGGACATGTGTGAAAGGATGTTGGTGAAGCTGACCATCTTGGAAAACCCCTCCCACCCACTGTATTCCACTGTGGCGGACATGGACAGCTCCTTCAGTGGCAGACTGAGACATCCAAGATGTAAAACAGAATGCTACCGTAGGTCATTCACTCCCACTGCAGTAAGAGTGTAGAACTCCACAGTTTAACTGTTACTGGCATTATGCTGTTACACGCTAACATCAGTTCTATATTCAGTATGTGTGCAATACTTGGATGCTGTCATTTATGCAGTTTCGTCTTGGAAACCAAATTTTCTATTTTTATTCATTTTTTAATTGCTGAAAATTACAATAATTGTGTATTTACTTGCATTAGTTTTTCCTATTCTCTAAGTGTATGTGCTGCCTTAACGAGTGAAGTTCCCCACTGTGGGATCAATGAAGTCTATTCTATTCTATAACACCACTGGTGTGAGAGGTTCTCTGCTCAATAATATCAGAGAAGGAGAAACAGCCGGCTGCTACCACTTCAACTTTAGGACAAACTACCAGAGTCCCAAAAAGAAAAACACCATTTGAAGTCACGGACAACAAAAGATGTTTGGACCTAGAAAACGGAGACTGGGGTTCAGCACTCTCTCGTTTCCTCTTGAAATATGGGTGTCCGGTTCCGGCAGAAGCGTCTCAGGAAAGATACCAGAGGGGAGGGGTGAGTGTTCCATGACCGTCTTTGTGTTCAAAACATAGCTTGTTTTGTAAAGTTGCTACAGCAGCTTTAATGGGAGCTGAGCTGTAATGTAGACGGACTGGAGGAAAAAACTTCATCAAGGGCTAGAAATGGGCTCAAGAACATCAGCAGTGAGTGCTGTGTTTAAAATCTCTGTTGGTTTCACTTGGACTCTTATTCATCAGAGACATGACAATCCACTTCAACACGAATAATAAGGGACATTAGTATAGTAGAGCTCATTTTTACCTTACATGATAAATCTTACCTGCATCTGAAGGAGGGAGCGACAGTAAGATTAAAGTTTGTCAATGACTAGAACAAAAATAAATAAATAAATAAAAATTTGTGGGTTAAAAAAATCTGCTATATATGTGTTTTAATTCCAAATTTTCACAAGCTGTGATGAAATGACTCCACGTTTATTTGCAGGGCAGACATGTCCAAAGCGTGGCCTGGAGGCCCTCAGAATGATTTTGTGTGGCCCCCCTGATCGCTTTTGTAGAAGTGGGGAATTTTGTTTTCAGCAGACCTTTGATTTAGATGAACACTTATCAGTTTTATGCTCACATGCACTGTAAATAATAAAGTTTACCTTCAAATAAATTCTACTTTTATAAAAATAAATAAATGAAAATCACATTTTCTGCCCGTGGGGACTTTTACTTTGATGATTTTGACTCTGGTCTTGAGAATAATGGACACCCTTGATGTAGAGGAACATGTGAAAAATATCTAGTTTACCTTATCGGACCAAAAAATAAACAGTTTTCATATTCACACAGACTCACATACATCCAGTTAGTCCAACTGGAAACCATCAAACATTCTCTGCCATCATCACAAACAGAGAAATGTCCTGCGTCGTCCTAGTGCTGTGGCTACAGCCACATTACTCACTAAGTAGTTCAGTAAACAAAACATAGATTGAATTTGTCCAACTCTCGCATCTGTTTTGGCTTCAGAAAAGATAAACAAACATTCTGATCAGCCTACAAGAATGTCCAGACTGCTGCTTAACCAGCTTGGCAGGCATCTAAAGATAGATCAACCGGTTGCCATGACATGCACAACATATTTGGTACAACGTTTCTAATATGGCTTTAAAACATGGACCACAGTGATACTAACGGTGCTATCTCTGTTCATGTGATGAACGTTTTCTCCGGATGTAAGTTTTCTGAGTTCTGTCTCTTTTTTTTATTTTGAAATTTTTAACAAAGAGGCTCATTGCAGAAGATTTCCAGAGCATCTTTGTGGGGGTTGTACAATAATGCTGTGACTAGTTGTTCAGTTTAAGGATGCAAATATTCCTGCTGGGAAAAAACACATCCTCCACTATTAACGATTAAAATTCCTTTTAGGATTTCACTGCTGGTCAGAAAGACAAGGAAAGCAGCTTTCCCTGGAGGACTGCTTTAGATGAAACAAGGTCATTCACAACTTTCTATTTTCTGGCTGTTCTATTCCAGTCTTTCTACATCCTCGCTATAATTTCCAGGAGCTACACTTCTATACACTCCAGTTCAATTTCAAATGGCCCATCATAATAGTCTGGAATCAGGTATATTTTCTGCCCTGGCATGTGGAAATAGATTAATGCATCTTCTGTGTGCATCCTTTCAATAATGTTGTCAGACACTTTTAACAATCTCAGCCTGTCAGTTGCAAATGAAAGCAATTTTATTTTGCCGTGTTTTATTGCCCTGTTATATCATACTGCAGCTGTTTAGAGGCTGCTGCTTATAGCGTTCTCAGTCATTATGGGTCAGACAGCAACGCTTTCTGTGCCCATCAATACAAATCAAAATAGAGCCCAGCCTGGAAAAAGGAGCAACCAAAGTATATTAAAGACAGTCTGGATGAACAAAATTAAATACAAGGAAAAAAGTTAATCGTCTTAAATGATCTATTGGGTGAGCTGTGTGTCCATGTGAATGTGACAAAAATGCCTTTATCGTATGTGCCACTAATAAAACTATATCATGAAATCTATGAGGAAATGTAAACCCAGCTCTCCTTTGACCATTTTAACATTTTATCATAGAAATGCCATTATTGGTCACTTATTTCTAGATGGTGCAAATTCATTTATTCATTTGTTTGTTTGTAAAGCACCTTCCATGACCTTAGCAGAAGCTCAAGGTGCTGAACACAATCATAAAATACATGATAAGATTAAAAATAGTGTTGTGTAACATTGAAAAAAAGATAAAAAGTAAAAACAAGCATAAAACATTCAAAGGAAGTTGATTAAAACAAAAACCAATTATAAAATATGTCAAATGAGATAAAAAAAGATGAAGTAAAGATTAACTTTTCTCTCCTGTTGATGGTTTAAAACTCGGAACCCAACGAGCTTCTACATATATGTTATTTATTCACTTATGAAGTCAACTTTGGTTTATGAAAAGATTTAGTCAAATATAACTTGAATGATTGGAGAAACAGACTTAAGGAGCTCCTTTTCTCCTGATTAGAACACTGGAGCGTTCCACCTTCTTGATAACTGCTGGATTATGACGTTTGCTTTCATGATGCTCAAATAAAGAAACAGAAAGAAGAGAGGAGAGTGGAAATATTTGAACATAAATTAAAATATTTTTATTTCAGTTGCTTAAAACATTAAATATGGTAAGGAGCAAGAAGATAATGCTCTCAAAGGCACTCATGCTAGCATAGCTGCTAATGTTTTCTGAGGTAATGGTAAATGGCCTGTATTTGTATAGCGCCTTCTTAGGTTTCTACAACCCCCCAAGGCACTTCACAACACAATCAGTCATCCACCCATTCACACGCTGGTGGGGATGAGCTACAATGTAGCTACAGCTGCCCTGGGGCGCACTGACAGAGGCGGGGCCTGCCGTACACTGGCGCCACCGGTCCCTCCGACCACCACCAGCAGGCAAGGCGGGTTAAGTGTCTTGCCCAAGGACACAACGACAGTGACAGAATGAGCGGGTCACGAACCTGCGACCTTTCGATTGCAAGGCGGCCACTTAACTCCTCTGCCACCATCGCCCTACAAAGGTAAGCTAACTGATGCTAACAGGTGTACAATAAAAACTATTGTCTCTGGAAGTATGGCAAGCTAGTGTATTGCATAATCAACTGGATTTTCAAAGCAGACATCCGTCATTCAATTACAGCAAGTCAAAGTGAATATTTTATTCTATTTTCTAATTCTCTTTCAAACATTAAAAATGTCAAAATAATTGAAAGAAATATTAGAAATTGACAATATGTCACGAGGAGAACATGCAACATTCATATTAAGAGTTTTCAGTCAATTATATTCATTAATATATGATATGAAATATCTGAAATAAAGGTTCCATTTATATAAAACTGTTGTGCAACTGATGATTTATTATTATTAATAATACTATTGAATCAAAACATAATCTATGCTAACAGGCTATGCATGTCAAGTATAAAGCCAATAAACGGTAAAGTATTAATTTAATCTTCTTTAACTTCCACAGCCTTAGATCAAGCACTCGTTTATTTATCGCTTCAACAACTGAAAACACCTGACTCGTGTATAATTGGAATCCTTATTTACACACTTGAGCAGCTCACACATATGCAGTAATGAGAGTTTTGTTGAACTTGTTTACTAAAAGCAAATTCAACCCCAGAGTTTTGTGGACATTTGATGATGTTTTAGGTCACACTGATGTAGAAAATTGGACAAAATTCCCACAGGTTACGTGAAACATTGGTTAAAAAGATTTGAAGCATTCTTTTCCGCCTCATTGAACTGCCCTATCAATATATCTAAAATGGCTGTGTAGCACTTGCTGCAGCTTAATGAATGGAGCTTCAGCTGTGACAAATTGATGGCAGTTTGCCACAGATTGAACCAAGTGGATGAAACTCCGTGCCAAGGTACGTGGCGGTCCAAGAGATATTGATTTTAACACAGCATGATCATGCCATGGCAGATATTGCACAATGATACTGATGCTCACACTGCATTACCTTCATAACAGCTGACCTCTTGGTAAGGAATCAATATCTGTGGCTATATGCTGCAGAGGCTGCAGGCCAAGAAAAACAATCACACTTCAACAGAGAGTCACAGGTTAAAGGAGGATGAAATAAACTGTAATTTAATTCATGCAGGAGGTTTTGTGTGATGTGAAAACCATCATCACTGGAATATGAGAACATAACTCATTTCTGTAAGTTAATAAACTTTATTGCTTTAGTTTGTAAAAAAAAGCCACATGTTCATGAACATTTGAGTTTAAAAAATTAGTTAAATGGTAAATTTGATTTAGCGCCTTCTAGAGTCCTAGAGCCCCCCAAGGTGCTTTACGACACAATCAGTCATTCATCCATTCACACACACACTCACTCCTTGATGGTGATGAGCTAAAATGTAGCCACAGCTGCCCAGAGGCGAGGCTGCCATACACAGGCGCCACCGGTCCCTCCAACCACCACCAGCAGGCAACGTGGGTTAAGTGTCTTGCCCAAGGACACAACAGCAGCATTCTCTGGTGGGAGCCAGGATCAACCCTACAACCCTCCAATTACTGGACAACCCGCTCTACCTCCTGAGCTACTGCTGCCCTATGGACACAACCCAAATGATGGGTGAAAGCTGGAGATCAGCTTTAACTATCGTGGGCATATTTAGAAAAGAGAGAGAAGTCTGCACGACTACCTGATATTTCACTTATTCAGTTTTGACTTTGTTTCTGACAAAAGATGATTGTGTCCAGCATGTTTTACACAACTGTCCTACAGTGAAGGTGTGTGGACGCTGCTGTGTGAAATCCCACAGATTGAGCCAGTGGGGTTTAGTGAGATCACATCAGACACCAGAGTAACACGTCAGGTAAACCGTTATTGTTTCTCTCTCTGCTGTCCCTCACTGCCCTGCTCTCCAAGCCAGTGATATCACAGAAACACTCCATACCCAGACTCAAACCACTAAATCAATTTCCTTCAAGCCAGGCCAATCACAATCACTTGAATGTGACTGCAGCTCTCACAGCGAGAGGGTGCAGTGCCAAAACGACTTCCACCCTGTCACAGCTGACTATTGGACCAGTAACACTGTCATTTACAGAAACACACAGGGTTCTGTTGCAGGTTTGCCCTTGCCTGAACAGCTTTTTAAAATTCAAATGCATAATTCATAGCAGCTTCTAATAAGAGATCAGCACTTTTGGGTTTATTTTATCCTTTAGTGTACTTTGGTCAGTGTCAAGTAATATCACAGTTTAGGCTAATTTGCTCTCAGTGCTAGGGCTAGTTACCATACGCAGAATAGAGATTATGCATGGCCTGCTGCATATTCTTTTTTTTTTTATCAATGACACATGATGGTATGATCTAATGCAATTACCCACGTTCCAAGAATTTATTTAGCATTCTCTGTACATATCTGCCTGGACTTAATGCACTTTTGTTCCTGACCCATTTACAGCAGTAGACCTGAATTAGAAAACCTTAGCTAGAGAGCAGGAAGGCATGTTCTGCATTTCTGCAAAGCCATTACAAGTAACATGCTTGTGTTCAGAACAAGTTCATAAAGTAGTCTACCCTGTCGATAAAAATATTAAAGTGTTATGTAGGAATAAAGCATGAGGTTTTTTTTTTAGCTTAGTTTGTAAATAAAACCTGCACAGTTTCACAGACCATCTCAGCGTGTTTCAGGAATAAAATCATCATCATACAAGCTTCAAGGTACAACCATATCCTGTTCAGTCATTATGTTGGTTGAACTCTTCTGATAACCATGCTGCAGTAATTTCCAACACACCTGAAGGTTAAAATCCTGCTAGAATGTTTTGTGTCAAACCAGTTTGAAATACCTTCTTCAGTAGGTAATTTGGACATAAGTCTAAACTAGTGGTTCTTTTCTATGCAACTGAACCTTATTTTATTTGCAAATTCATCACCAACCACTCCCAAAGTAACTTTCACAAACTAACCTGAGAAGGTTTGAAGATGGCTCCAGACATGACCATCACTATTTGAGATGAAAATTGTCACACAACAGTGGGACCTTGTGAGTAAGACGAGGGAATTGAGAATCCTTGCAAACCTCTAGAGACATTTGCAATTTGCCTCCACCAGCAGTAGCAGGGGAGATGCTGATTTAAGGCTGAACTTCTCATTCCTTAAAGTTTGGCCAATGGTGCTTTTTGGAGGAAACTAATTTTGGCCACTAAAATGTCTTCTCGTCATCACACAGCCCATATTCAAAGGTCACAGCTGGAACACCACGGGTAAGTTGAAAACTTGGCATTTCAGCTCAGTCCCGTTGAAACACAAGAAACCTTTACAGTGTCCACACCACCTACCAAACCCCTTCTCATGAAGACAACCCAGGCATACCCAAACTAACCTGCTTGAGAAAAATAAAACATTTCATATCTTTGACAAAGGACTGTGGCTTCACCCTTGTACTGTTTCTGCTAGAAATCTCCATCTGATGGAGCGACTTGGATCTCGAGGTGAAAAGACAAACTTCCAAACTAAAAGCTCATGACAGCAGCTGTTCTGTTTATATAGATTAGGAACAGATTTAGCATCAAAGGGAAACCTAAGCAGAGGTTAACACTCTGTGGAAACACGCCACAGTTACTGCTGGCATTATGGAACAAGTTGTCCAGGGACCAAACAGCCCAACCCAAAGGACCCAGCTCCCACAGGACACCATGCACTACACCCTCAGGAACCGTCTGCATGCCTAACCATGTAGGAGCCACACAAGGATGTTATATAATGGGAGTCCTATTTTTTCATTTTATGAGAATATTAACAAGAGCTTTACTTAAAGCTGCATAATAGTTCGTCTCCTTAAAGTTTGTCGTGTATATTGAATTAATCTGAAGTGATAAAACAGAAGGTCTATTTAAGAAAAGGCTTGTATTTTTAGTGTGATGTGGGATTGACAGGAGCGTGTGTGGTTAAGAGGCACAGTTTGTGAGTCAGTTATCTTGCTGCAACACCCTGTCTTTGAGAGAGCGTCTCTATGTGAATTGCTCATTAAAGCACAGCAGTAGCTACTGATAAAGAGAATTGGATTACTGTGATTAATACCATGTGTCACTTGTAATGTCTTTAACAGTATGAATCACAGAGCTCCATGTACATATAAACCACACACACACTCAGAAGAACACATTCACTTATTTCTAAAGAGTGAAGTTTGTGCAATGGCCTGATGTGGCTCACACCAAACAGGACATCTATCTGAATATAACACACACTCACACACAGTGTCACACACCTTTGCAGGGTTCGTTTGTTCTAAATGAGTTGGTGTGTCCAGACTTGTGACTGAGCTGAGCGTAGAAAACAACTCTGGTGATTAATCAGACTTTGTTCAGCCAAACACTAAAAAGGAAGATGCTTCTGTTCAAGTGTCTGTGTTTCTCTCTCTGTGTGTATGTGTGTGATTGTGTGTGTGGTACATCTGGGGCTTTGAGACTGTTTGCCAAGTCCCAAGTGCACAGCAGAGTTTTCTAATTGAGAGAGAAATGGACATAATAGAAGAGGCAAATATACACTCAGTGAGTTATCTGACAGTAACCTGAATAGGAAATCTGTGTTTGTGTGTGTGTGTGTGTGTGTGTGTGTGTGTGTGTGTGTTTGGGGTGAACAGTCCCCTGGCTGAGGTTTTTTCTGTCCCTCAGGCACAGCAGATGTTGCTCTATTGCTCAGAACAGCACACACACACACACACACACACACACACACACACACACACACACACACACACACACACACACACACACACACACACACACACACACACACACACACACACACACACACACACAAACACACACAAACACACACACACACATGAACACAAACACGTGATGTCTTTCTAAATTAAATGATGTCTTTCAGTCTGAAAAAGTGTAGGTTTCTATAGATCAACTACCTGAGTTTATTAGGGTTTTTTACTTTGAAGGCTACACAGGGCATGTAGATACTTACACACTCTGTGAACAGGTCTTTTTCCTGTATATTCTACAGAGAGGACGAGTCTGGATACTCAGAGGCAGAGAGCACCATGAGGGGCGGGACTAGCCAGAATGACCAATCAGCAAAAAGGACGGAAATGACGACTGTATCACATGACGTTGTAACTTTTTAGCTGTAGTCAAAGATGGCGTCTGGTATACACATGAATGATAGTTGTGTCTTTGTAGTAAAAACTTAAGAATCCAAGGAGTTATAACCAATTCTGTATTAATATTCGAAAGAAAACTACGAGACAGGACAGTTTTGACAGATGTGCGGGTTAGGGTCTGAGGAGCGCTGCTAACAATCTCCCTCTCACGCCGAGCTGCACTGCAGTTAACCCCAGCTTCTTTTACCTTTTGCTTCATTAGCACAAGTAAAGGTGACACCACGACCACAACAGGGTTTGAATACATCCCCAACAAGCGGAGCCAGCTGGTATAATAAACTTTTTCCAAATCCAGTTGGTAGCACGGCGCAAACATCTTTCTTTAGAAGAAAGGCTTTTAGTGCTTCTTCTTGTTGTGGTTTTAAAGACATGTCCAAGTCATTTAGAACAGAGGAAAGAGCCGCTGCGAACTCCGCTTCAGACGCCATCTTTGTTGTTTATGAGAAACTGAGCGTCGCCGTGTGTGACGTACGCTGGGGTTATTTGAATAGGAGCGTTACCAGGCCCTTTGCTTCCCATAAGGAAGCATTGACAAGGCTGGCCAGGCTAGGTAACTGAGTCTGTTCATTCATCTGTATTTTGGTTTTTGTTATGATGATTATTAATTCAGAGATGCATATTTTCATTTAATCCCAAAGATCAGTCAGAAGGCTGAGCATCACCAACACTCTGACCCTTAAGCTGTTCTCAAGACTTGCTCTAACAGTCTGATTTTAGTTGTTTACCAGTGACTTCAGCTCATTTACATAGCTTGTCTTCCCTTGACTCCAACATGCTGCTGAATGACATTTGTAAATTAAACTAAAATTGTGTCTGACTATGAAAGAGAAATGTTTGATTTATTTTGTTTTTAAATTGCCTCAGCGAAGTAGAATATTCACCTTCTGTCTGTTTTAGGAGGAGGTTGAATATTTAATACTAAGAACAGCTTTCCCAGATCCTCTGTGATTAGCGGAGTGAGCTGGCTGAGGGCCAAACTGGTGAAATAAGGTTACAGATTGAAAGCAGAGGTCAGCTAGACCCGGGATAAAAGCTTAGTCAGCAGTGTTACAGTGTAAGTGTCGCTAAATGTATGATAGTGGAAAGGTCTCCTTGGGGCAGTGAATGAAATACACAGGCACACAAAATTGTCAACACCACAACCAGTTCACAACTCCCATGGGATCTGTTATAAACCTGCAAGGCCAGCAGTTATAGATGTCTGCTCCTTCCCACAAACACACTCAAACCCACAAAAACACAAAGAGTAAGTGGGAAGCAGCATGTCAGGGAGCTGTTGCTCCTGCTTTTTTATTTGGTCATACACAAGATTGAAAGGATTGTATGAATCTGAAAAGCTTGATTCATATCTATTTTTTTGTGTCACTCATGACGGCGGGGAGAATGTGTATTTTATGCTATTGGTTTCATCGCTCTGCTAGAAACAGTAGACGTATAAACCTACCGTGGGCTCTTTTTGTGTTGACATGAAGACTTGGAAACACAAAGGCTGCCTCATACTTAATCTTAATCTCAGGCCAGGATTGCAATACAAAATCTAAAAAATCCAGGTCCGTCACATTTTGTTACACTGCTCTTTATTTATGAGGGACAGAGGGAAGCAGCAGGGTCAGACTTGGGAAATTCTACACATTTTAAACTGTTACGCTCTATTAATACTTTATATGAATTATATTGTATTTTGGTGACTATTTTACTAAGTGTGTGTGTAGATTTCATTGACATCAGATTGCAATTAGCAAATAGGTTTAAAAATTGTACAAAACAATTATTGAGTCTATTTATTTTCACATTGAGAGTTCTTATCATAATCCTAATGTATACCAGCCTAATTGAAGTGCTCCAAACTGCATATGCGCTAACAGACTATTTGCATTCAGATAAGTATTTAAGAGACGGTTTTGATGTGAATGATGGCCACATACGGTGAGTGAAACGAAGATGAGCCTATAGAAACAGGAGACGGTTAATTAATAGAAGGTGTATAATGAAGATTGATGTTGATGTAAACACACGTAAGTGGGACCCTGCAGTGCTGTAGTGTTAGAGGGGAAACAGAAATATTAATAATCCTGCATGTTAATATTGATTAATGATTCCGACTCTAATATTGCTTCTGTAATTAGCATTAGCACCA
The DNA here is from genome assembly GCA_006937985.1 of Aphyosemion australe. Classification (NCBI taxonomy): domain Eukaryota; kingdom Metazoa; phylum Chordata; class Actinopteri; order Cyprinodontiformes; family Nothobranchiidae; genus Aphyosemion; species Aphyosemion australe. The sequence continues at coordinate 2,479,355 of SSNS01000056.1, read as the reverse complement.
CACAGTGTGCTGCAGATTAATGTTACACATGCAAATCAGACAGATTGCTATGATCACATTGGCCCTTGCTCCTTTACTCCCTGTAATTTAGCCGCTCTTTCTGTGTTTACTTGCACAACAAGCTTCAGGGTGTGTACGCTTGATGACTTCTGATGGTGGGAACATGTGTTCGGAGTGCAAAGCTTATGTTGCTACATGAGGAAGGAAAAACGCCCCAGGACTCTTCACATTTCCATTCTGACTACACCAAACATCTAACCAGAGTAACCTTTTGTGACCCACAGCACCGTCTTCCACCGACCTGTGTGTGTGTGTGTGTGTGTGTGTGTGTGTGTGTGGCATGTTTGGGTTTTTAGAGATAATCTGGAATAAATGCAACAGTGTCATCTTTAGATCAACCACTTCATCAGTCAGTATGCAGGAAATGTTATAAAAATGTTGATTGTTGGTTTCTGAAAACACTTTTAATGCCGATAAATAATTCAACAGAATTCAAATGACTGAAAACAAAAAGAAGTGAGAACTCAGTGCATGAGGGAGGCTGGAAGAAACAACAGGCTCCTCCACCTCCTCGTTCTCTTTTATCTTCCATATTGTTCTATTGTTTCCGTTGGGAAAAAACAAATGAATACATGGCAAGTGGTGAGAGCTGTACAGGGAAGAAAAGAGAAGGCTGACCTTTGAGAGGATTATGGGATTTGTTTTAGAACAAAGCGAGAAGGCGATATGGCAGATGGATTCCGGAAAATAGACTGTTTTGCAGCGAGATGCCAGTATTGCAAAAGGAGCAAGCAAGCAAAAGGAAAAGCAGGAAGGATCGCTGAACGAATGTGAAGCTTTGATGGCTGAGTTACTCCTGTTCACCTGGAGTCTCATGGGAGGAAAACATGGAAGTAATGGATGTGTGCGCTCCCAGCAAGTGTTTCCCAGTCGTGGTTCTAGGGGCCCTGGCTGGAATGTTTTAAGTGTTTCCCTGACTCACCTGATTAAAATAATCGAGCATCGGTTGAATTTGACAAGTTGATGAGGTGATTTAGCCGTCTGAATCTGGTGTGTAAACATGCAGGATAGTTGGGCCTAAGCAGCAGGACTGAGAAGTCACGGAACATTTAAAATCTCCACACACCCTCATGAAAAAACACCTCACCTCCAAACGTGCAATAGTAACTATGATTAACAGTGAAAGATACATTTAGCAAAGCCCTGGGCTGTAGCTGTTGGAGAATAACAATTGAGAGAAAATGTGCAAATTTTAAATAAGAATCAGATTGAATTGGTGCATACGACACCTTTGCTTTGTCTTTCATATGACCGACAGCAGCGAGTATGATTGTGAACACGTCTGAATATTAGTAAACAAATCTGTAAAACCGCCATGCGAGTGTCCCGCAGATGTCAAAATGTATAGGTTTACAAAAAAGTATACAGCTGGATGTCGTTCCTTCCTGAATTATGTTTCAGTATTCATCTTAGGGACTTTCTCACTGCTGCTTACTTCTCTGAACAGCCTTTGTTCAGAGAAATAACTTTTAACTCCTCTGGGACTGATGAGCTGCTAGTCTGAGTGCAGCCAAGACCAGAGCGTGTTGCTGCTGTTTTAAATCAGCTTGCTTTTTTCAGTTTAAACTGACAGGACAGCAGTAGCTCAGGAGGTAGAGCGGGTTGTCCGGTAATCGGAAGGTTGCACGTTTGATCCCGGGTCCCGTCAGAGAATGCTGCTGTTGTGTCCTTGGGCAAGACACTTAACCCTCCTTGCCTGCTGGTGGTGGTCAGAGGGACCAGTGGCGCCAGTGTACGGCAGGCCTCACCTCTGTCAGTGCGCTCCAGGGCAGCTGTGGCTACATTGTAGCTCATCACCACGAGCGTGTGAATGTGTGTGTGAATGGGTGGATGACTGATTGTGTTGTGAAGCGCCTTGGGGGGTTGTAGAACCCTAAGAAGGTGCTATACAAATACAGGCCTTTTACCATTTTAAACAGAAATTTTAAGAAATATTTAAGAAGTCACATTTGACCCCTGGATGCATCAGAAGTTACTAAAGTTGAAGCAGTGTAATACACTATTAATGTAAGTGTAAAGGTTCATAAAATAATGTTTGTATGGAGTTTAGATGATAGAAGCTGCTTGAAGATGGCAGAACTCCACTTAGGTCTCATCTGCTGTTGGACTAGCCATCAGCGCCGCAGTCAGAGGCTGTTCATGAAGCTATCTACATAACAGATTTTATTTATAAATTACACAGAAAACACTTTAATATAACCAAAACAATCCTTTCAATAGAAGCTTTCTCATAACTGAATGGACCGTCACAAGTAACTGAAGAAAATGATCTGACTTGTAACTGGAACCTAAGCAAACAAAATAATCTGGGTCAGGTTCATTCGAACTTTTCTCCTTTATGAAAGTCAAATGTTCAAACTAGCTACACAGATATAACTCCTTTACTTATCACATGATGCTGAAAGTTTAAATCAACAGAATTCCTCAGAAAAAAACCTGCCTTCAGGACAAACAGCTGAGTTGTAAAGTGTCCTTATAAAGCAACAAAATAAGAAATATGAATAAAAGAAATTAAATTATTTACTCAATGTTTTATTGAAGATGAAAAATGATTTTAAACATTGAACATGTAGCCTGATGGATGTCTATATTCATGAAGCGTGTGGATGTGTGCATGCATGGGTGAATGACTGGGGGGGCTTTGGGACTCTAGAAGGAGCTATGCGATTACAGGCCATTTCCCCATTTACCATTATTAAACAGATATTGACCAAACTATTGGTTCAACTCCAGCACACACACACACACACACACACACACACACACACACACACACACACACACACACACACACACACACACACACACACACACACACACACGTTAGTATACACATCCTTATGTTGCCTCCTCATCTCTCCCTGCCTGGTATCTCTGCAAGGCGCTCCTATCTGACCTCTAAAAATATGGCGACGGCAGATTTGTGGCTCATGCTGATAACCAATCAGATGGCTTTTGTCGTGCAGGGCGGACAACCCCCATTGAGTCCTAAATCACATTTTCTCTTCATCGTTCTGTTCCCTGGTCTCTTTGTCTTCTTTATTGCTCATTGGCGATGGTTTTATTTGGTGCTGGCAGATAGTCTGGTGAGTTTTTCTGAGGGTTCTGGAAAGACTGACAGCCTGAGAAGCCGAACACATCAAAACCAGACGTCCCAGCACATACATCAGACCAAAGGAAATAATTGATTGAGGCAGTTAAAGCAAAGACTTTGAAAATAATCATCACAGAAATAGACATTGGCTTAGAGATAGGGGCAGTTTATTCCTCTACACATGTAGCACGCAAGAATCAGAACAGAACCAGAAACTTTTATCGCTCGACTGCATGTGTCCATCTGCTGCATTACCCTTATTCCACACATGCAGGGTGGAACGCTAGCTCAGGCACACCAGCTTCTGCTCAAGCATGCATTCACATGCGCGCCAAAGCAAGATCTTTGATCAATAAATAACACGTCACTGGAGCGTCTACACACGGGTATGCTGTTGGTAGCGAGGTGTCTAAAGTTTGATGTGAGGGGACGTAATCTGTTTGTTTCTCAACCCATTTTCCTGTCTGCTTCCCCGGAGAGACAATCAGCCCCAACTAAGGGCACCTGGACCTGGTCTGTCCTGGAAGTCTACTAAGGCTGCTGTATCAATCATGAGACAAAGTTTCCTTTACAGATCTAACGCTGAGCCTAAAAACAAACCCTAACCCTAAATAAGTCAAAAACACCTTTATACAACTCAAATCTCATCTTCTTCTGGAAGAATTTCAACACTGTGTAAAAACAAGTATGTATGCATTACGACATGTTGAATAAAAACTAGCAACATCATGAACGTAAACACACAACCAAAAGAAGTGAGTGAAAACACACGTCAAATTTGAGCTTTTATTTTATCCAGTTGTAGTTTTGTTAAAGACAAAACCTGTTTTCACACCTGGGAGACAAACAAGGATGAGAACGTTGTCTAAAAATATACTCATCATACAAATCTCAGTTTGTTTTTTAGTGTTATACCAAACAAAAGCGTTTTAATTATGTTGTTTATATGAAGTAGTAGAGAGTTTTAGGCAAAATCACGTTTTGGAGCTGGCTTGTGTTAAAACATGTTTATAGAGATTCTAAAGAGTCTTAAAAAGCCTTAAATTCAATCAAAGACTACCAGATCTAAAGTCAGTCAATCAGTCAGTTAGTTAGTTGTATTTATTTTTGGAGTAGTTTTCTTTCCATAAATGTGCTGGTGGCGTTCATTTATTTTGGTGTATTTTAGTCTTACAGTCTAGAATGGTATTAATGCTGTGACAAAACTACAAGACCCATGATGCAGCAGGTCAGCAGCACTGTCATTCAGCCTTCCCTAAAAACCCTCCAGCTGCTCTGCTCCTGATGCTGTTTTGTTTTGGTTCGGTTAAGGAATTCAGATGAAACACTCTGGTTTAGTTTTACACCCACAGCTTTGAAGTTTGCTAACAAATGTCCTGAGATTTAGTCAAATATACTAAAAGTGACCTTATTTTTCATTTTCTTACTATTTGAGGAATGCAGTTTTAAAATAATTAGTTATTAAAAATATCTTGAATTTTTTATTTTAAAATGAAGTTCTGATGATTTACCTCATGTAAATAATGATGACCTTAAATGACCTTAAACGTCTGAAATTTAACTTTGACAATTTGCAAAAGGGACCAGATTTTTCACTCATTTGTTTGATAAGTTAATCACCATCATGTTGGTGTTAGACACGCACACGCACACACACACACGCACGCACGCACGCACGCACGCACGCACGCACGCGCACGCACGCACGCACGCACGCACGCACGCACGCACGCACGCACGCGCACGCACGCACGCACGCACGCACGCACGCACGCACGCACGCACGCACGCACACACATTCAGGGCAGATGTGTGTAGGTCTAACCTTAGACTGAGGTGTCTCACATTGATCGGTTGGTTCTGATTCATTTACCTCTTTAAAGGAGTCATCATCTATAATACCGTGGACATCTACGTCCTATTATAATCTTTTAGGCCATTAAAATAAATTGTATTGGAAAAATAAATTAAAAATGTGCTTTTTTGATCCTTTTTGTGAAGGGCATATTTTCTCGTGAGATCACACGCGATATTTCGGCTGTGTCGGACGCGCGCGGGACTGAGGGGCGCGTTGAAGCAGGACGCAGCTTCAGCATCTTGCTCCAAAATAACAAAAGTTATGACTGAACCCGACCTGGCAGTGACCTACGGGATCCAACAGTACGAGCCCGAGCCTCGCCTTGTGCGTAATGGCGTCCTCGTTTGTTGTTGAGTATTTTTTTCAGCGAAGCGCCGTAAACCGGAAAATGATGGGACGCGGCATTGGAGATCTGTAAACAGTCTAGATGGGACAAAGCAAGCTAAAACAGCCTGGCATCGGCTCATCACGCTGTTGTGAAGATCGAATACACAAACCGAGTGGACTTTTTTTCCCCGTAACACGGATCAGCAACAGTAAGACATAATTTATGCGTTTCACTTTATGAAATGAGCTTTGTTGTGCTGGTTTGTTCGCTGCTGGTTGATATTTGGTTATATCTGGCCTTTGTGCCGACATATAGGGCCAGAGCTCAAGTTCTCATTTTGGAGTGCGCGTGCTCGTGGGGTGCATGTGAGCTGGTTGAAGAAGGCAAGATTAAACAAACGTGCCAATGTTAAATATCGGCTTTTTTCGACCAGTGAAAAATCATTAGGAAGCCATTATAGACACTTTTTTAAGTGGAAAAGTGAAAATTTCAGGTGATGACTCCTTTAATCTAATAACTGGCTCATAAAAACTTTTGTAGTTTTGAGAAATTTCTCAGTAAAAAATTAGATTAATTCATATATTTTAATAAATACATCTAAAAGCCAAGACTTGTGCTCTAGTCTCACATGAACCATTCCTGGTGGCATTCTCACGTAATAAATGCAGACATGAAACATGTTTTTACAAACTCTAGAAAAAATATATGACCACACTATTTTACTGTCAACTCTTACAGTTTTGCCTGGAATATTACCCAGAACACCCCAATGACAGGACCTTCTTCCTGTTTTTATTCTGGTAGCACTGGCCTGGACAATCTGACCAATAAGCACACTGAATGTTCTAACCTGGTTGACATATTTACAGTTTTCTCTACGCAAAAAGAAACAAATACCTAGAAAAAAATGCAAATGAACAAACTCGTCAACTGATTTGGACCAGAAGATACCACCTACAGATGTTAAAACAGCCACAGACAAAGCATTGTTACTTGTTTGATCTGACTACTGCCTCTGTGATCCATCTGATTTTACCAGGACTAGGAGATGGTTGTGAGCAGACGAGAAGAAATACCACGTTTTAACCACAGACATGCAGTTCTGGACATACTTTAATCCACTTTGATGCTAAATTACATTGAATGCACTTAAGTCAGCAAGAGAAAGTGGGCAATGTTGCACCTGACAAGCAATTTTTGTGAAATGCACACAGAAATTTGAGAAAAGGGGACAAAAAAACTTGCCTGGGTTTAAGAGTGATTTACTGAGGCAGAAACAACAAATTGTTCAGGTTTTCTTTTATTTTTTGTTAAGGTTTTCTTCCTGCCCTAATTTGTATGAACCCTTCTTCCTGAAAAAGCACCAACTACTTTAACTGAGTCAATGTGAAATAATACCGGATGAATAAAATGAAAAGTCTTTTTCTGGTTTCACGCAGCCTGTTTCTCCAAATCTTGCTCTGCAGGCTGACAGTTTGGAGAACTGGCACTGTTCTATTCTAATTTGAGCACTGTCATTATGTGCTCAGAACAAATAACTGAATAAAACCAGGAACATGCATACATGCTTGCTTCATCCCTAGAAAGGTTGTGTGTTAGAAGCACACAGCCACTGCGAGTTCTTCTAACCACGATACACAGACATTACAGCGTGCATAATGGTGATCTTGGTTGCAAGGTGAAAAAGATTTTGGCGTCAGACTCTCGGTGTTGAGAAGCATGCCCAGAGAGTTATGTGGTGCCAGATGAATCCAATCCCTGATGCAACGGCAGAGCTTCTGTAAGCCTCGTGTTGCCAACCGCACTGCTGCCAGATCACCATTAGTTTAGCATTTTCCTCCAAGCATCATCACCCACTCACAAAAAGTCATTATGTTGTAAGTTAAATGAGCAGGAGCAAACACACTGTGAGGAGACTGGAAAAGCCTCTAAACCACCAAAAATATACAAAATAATGTTTGGGCTGAGCTCAAATGCAAAAAGTTGTGGTGTCCAACAGGTGGAACCAAACCCTGGAAACATACGTGTAATAAATTAATCCCGTGATTACTTTCAATTTTTCTACTTTTTCCTCCCATTTTTGATTGTTTTTTTAAAAAAAATTTTTGTTCTTGTGAAGTGATTTTTTGAAAGGTGCTATATATATAAAAACTTTCTTCTTCTTCTTTCTAAACTTCACGCTTGAAGCATCAGCAGTGCAGAATGGCAGCGGAACATTGCTGCTCCATATAGAATCCATTATAGTCTATGGGGGTGAATCAAACCAGCCGCGAGTCGCTTCTGGGATGTGTCAATTTCCACAGTTAACATAGGGCTAGACAGGAAATTGCACATGTTAAACTTCTGATAATTTTCAAAAAAAAACCTCTATTGCAGCGATGCGATTTCATATCTATGTAGATTACATCTATACGTGTGACCTCACAGCTTACTTACTCCCTGCATCGTTAGAGAAGTGCAGTGGTGTGTTTTTAATGGCTTTAACTTAATCCTGGCAGTGGAGAGGAACAACATCATATATGACATCAGGGATATCAAACGTGATTTCCTTCTTTTTGGTTTAATGGCGGATGGCATAAACAAACTGTGACCTTTGAAGTCTCAAGGGATCTTGTGATCTCTTGAGTCCAGCGAGGAGCACAGCGGAGAAGCTGCTTCGATGTGCTCTGGCACACAGCGAAACTCGCGAGCAAACCATTACGCAACGCTGATGTTTCCAGTGTGAAGTAGGGGTTAACGTCAGTTCAGCCTGTTTCCAGCTGTCATCAGACCTGTTTACAAAGGCTAATACATCCAGAGACAAAGATGGATTCTTGACAAAGCTACAGCATCGTTACAAACAGGCCTCTGCTGTACTTGTAGAACTGAGCTACCTATACGTTCAAATTTGTATTCTTAAACAACTGGACATTAAACAAGAATCCTGCTCATTGCACATTATATTAGGAACAAAAACATTGCACATGGAAAGCAAATACTGACTGTAAGTGCACTTTGTTTTAATGACTTCAGTCTGTGTTAATTATACATACGGGTAACTACTGGGGAGAACCACACCTGCAAAAGGGCTCCTTGTGGAAGCCTGTTGAGCCTCCTGAACATTATCTTCATGAATCTACCCTTTTTATATTTAAATTTCAAACCCCAAATATGAGACTAAAAAAAAAAAGCAATTTAGATTTGTTTTTGTCTCTCATTAGCTTTTGGCACAGGCAAGGGCAGTAAATGAGGAGACAGTGCAGCAAATAGCACAACATCTCTAAATGCAGCCAGACTATGGATCAAAGCTTCCCCTGCTCTGATCATCCAAATGAAACGCTTCAGTCTCACTTGGCAAATGAACAGGATGAAACATCAAGATCCAAAGGTCTGCTGGTGATACACCAACACACACGTGTACACACACTAACAAACCCCAATATGTATATGCACAGCACAATAAAGCTTCTGATATAAATGTGTCAAAAAAGAATATCCAGGTACATCAAATAAGTACTTTTTTGTTTGTTTTTCAGAAGGGTGCCGCTCAAGAAAAGTTATAATTAAAATGATGCCTAACCTCTAAAAGCGTGTGTCATATTTGTCCTCAATGAACATGTTTAAAATTTCTAAATAGATGCAGCACTGAGCACAGTGATGCAGCTAAATCATCGGGGTATTTGTTCCAGGAAGAAAGAAATTAATCAGGATGAAAAAAAGCCTCAAACACCTAACAAGCAGCACAAAACTGACTAAAAAGGAAGCCAAATTAAAGAGTGGGGAGAAAACCAAGGAGGATGCTTGAAAGTGAGAACGGGAGGTAGAGAGAAAATAGTATTTGGAACAAATCCTGGGAATAAAGCCTGTGTTCTGCTCACACACACACTGGCCTAGTCTGGATACAAATACACTCTTAACTTGAACATGATGTACGCAACTTTATGACGTATTCTTAAAAATATAAATCAAATGTGTTTCATGAGAGAAATGGACCAAAATATTTGGAACTTTCAACCACTTCACTGTCCATTGAGATTGGATTGTTCGTTGCAGTTGCATGTTGAGAAACTTAATGAAACACTTTTTGCAGTTTTTTAACCAATTTTGTTAATTTCTTTTTCTTTCTAGAAAAATCTACATCTATCCTGTTTTTCCTTTACCCCAAGATTTGACTTTTTTCCAGAGTGAATGGTTTTACGAGTGATCTCAGTGCTGAAGCCAGGGCAGAGCTAAAGAAGCTGTAGCATGCAGAGAAATGGATATTTTACTGGCCAGGTATATCTTAAAACAATCAGAGGCTTGATGAATTGGCTCAATGGCTGATGTATGGCCGGAATGGAAGGGGTATTTGGAGAAGGTTTGAGTCAGGGAAATGCACCTCATCAATCAGCATGATTAAAGGTTTTGGCTGGGCTAAAACAAACTCAACACTGTGAGGGCCTGGCCTTAAAGGCACAGTCCACTTTTCAGAGTTTCCAACAGCCAATCAATGTTCAGAGACTGGCTACTTGTAAAGGTGCTAACCCTCGGCCTGCAGGTTTGTCCCTGCTAGGGCACGTTCTCTCTTATGCTAATATTTTTATTTTACCAAGATCCAAGATATTAGAAGCAAAGCATGACACAAAACAAACTAACCCTGCAGCTGATTAGAAAGAAGGAAATAAAGGTGAAATGGCAGTAACTATAAATACCTGCTAGTTTTATTGGCATTTTGACAGCACTATAGCATATGCTTCATTACATCTAACACACACACACACACACACACACACACACACACACACACACACACACACACACACACACACACACACACACACACACACACACACACAGTGGTGGTAGAATACTATATATGTGCCCTATGGCCAAATCCAATGCAGCCAAAAGCTCTTTACCAATAAATACAGCTTTGTGTCGGCACCTCTACATATTTAAATCCAGTAATGGTTTCTCCAAAGTGCTCGTTCTACACACAAACCTCTCTCTCTCTCTCTCTCTCTCTCTCTCTCTCTCTCTCTCTCTCTCTCTCTCTCTCTCTCTCTCTAGATAGATAGATAGATAGATAGATAGATAGATAGATAGATAGATAGATAGATAGATAGATAGATAGATAGATAGATAGATAGATAGATAGATGACATCAGGTCATTTGTGTATGGCACTTAATATTCTGACATCTTGTCACTGAACCCTTTTGGGGGTTTTCAGAAAACAGACTATCAGGGACATTTAAACACATCAGCCAATAGAAAAGACTGTTTCCATTCAGCGTGAGACAGCTGTTCTCTACCTCTACTACCTGAGATTAGTTTTGAGAAAAGGAGATCCAAATCCAAATTTATTTAATGCTTCTAAATTTCACCTACAGTCAACACAACAGGTTTTTATTGTGCTGCTTCCAAGTACCGCTTTCCATGAAGGAAACTGCCTTTGTCTGCTTAGCCACCCACTGGGTCACACTCCTTCTCAGGTTAGACTGATAACAGTTCCTTAGTGATATCTTTATACTCATATTTAACACAATGTATGATGAGTAAAACGTTCCTTTTTGCACTTTAAAAAGCCAGCGTTCTATCGATCGATTCCAATACCTAATATGTAAAGAGGAAGCATCAAAAAGCCGGTGGCATGTAGTTGAACTTGTTAAGACTAACAAACAAAATGTGTCATAGACTGACGTAAATGAAACAACACTTTTGTCAAATAAAATATTTCAATAAAGGGAATATTTAATTTTGTTTTACATCTTTCACAATATCCACAACCCTATGTCCACATCACAGACAGAACTGCCCGTTCTCCTGTTTATCACCAGCAGCACAACCTGGTGAAAATCACTGCTTCAAATGAACAACACCCCCTTTGTGTTGACACCTAACCATCAACTCTGGTTTTGGTGAAGTGATGAATCCCAGAGTGACAGTGAGTTATCCTAGAGGTTGCCTCTGCAAGGACAAGGAGCGAGCAGTTCCCTTCTATAGAGAACAAACCTCTGGACATAAATGAAGCTCCAACCAGACAATTTCATTTTACAGGTTGTGTGCCTTATTTTTACTCTGTTGTTGTGTGCTGGAGGTGTTCTATTGAGTGGAGATGGCTTTGCTTCAGATCTTACCCACAAACCATTGTTTGTCTAACTTTACACATGAGCCACGCTTTCCTAAAATTCCTTTTATGTAAATTAGTTCTGAACACCTAAAGGGATTTAAACTTTTCTCTATGATGCATTACAGCCTATGTGCTAAAATGCATGTATACAACACATGTTCATTACTGTGACATCGGCCATGTTTAATGCTCTATCCCATTAGCTGGGGTTGTGATCATACCCTGATTATCCCTCACTCTTGAAACTTAAGGCCAATCCCTCTAACTCTCGACCCTAGTGCCACTCATGGGACACCTTTTGTGATTATTACATTTTTTGTTTGTTAAAGCTTACATGCAGCCCACAGGGAGCCTGTTAGGATCTCTATTTCTGGCAGCAAAGCTAGCTGGCAAATATACTGAAACACTGGATGCCTGACTGAAAGGCTCTGTGGTGGCAGAGACTCCTAAAGAACATGTTTAGTTAGTGGTATACACGTGTCCCTTACCTGGAGGGAAAATGGGAACACCGCTTCTAATCTAAGAGGAAATAGCTGTTTTTCTTGTTAACCAGTAAAAATAAAAATGTCTAACATTTTGGAACTTGCTGCAGTTTAGAGCTCAAACATCTTTAAACACACAGACAAGAACTGCATTTCTGGCTTCTTGTAAAGTGATTTTTAGTTAGAAAAAAACAGCTAAGTTTTCTTTGTTTTGTGACAAAATGGAAATATTAATGTGTTTAACAAAGTTGCAACATTTGCATGGATTTTCTTAAATCTAAACATGGATGCAGGACTTTCTTTCTGGGTTTTTGATTCATTTCCCAATTATTCTAGACTTCAGAACATAATTTCAATCACATTTTAGGAACTTTCCAGGAATGTGGTAGCTGTTTTGAACTATCTTCTTCTAAAGCTCTGAATGCATTACAGTGTGTTTGCAGTAAGAGTAGAATAAATATATTTTGTGTCATGCATGATAGAATAGCTCCCAGATCTCAACACAAACTTGGAATTCAAAAGCTGTTCTTTAACAAAATACACACTGCTAACTTTAAAAAAACTTCCAGTTTTCGTTGTTTACAATCTTTTATATATTTGCATATTTTTGAGACTTCTAGTTTTGCTGATGGGGTTTTCAATCCATTTATTTGTCGACTCTATTCCTCAGAAAATTACAATTAGTAATCTTGTTTATATTTTTTAAATTAATTGATTTCTGCCCGTCGGTAAATTTATTACAAGATTCAAATAAACAGAGATGATTCAGACTACCTGCTGCAAATCATATTAATTATATCTGCAAATGATAAAATAATAATTCACAAGCACACATGCTCGTTCTTTGAATTTGCACATATTCATATAAAATCAAACAAAGTGAAACATTAAATGAACTTTAAGATGTTTTTCATTTGAGTGAAAAGCAGACATTGCAACATATCTCCTCTGCTCTAGTTTAATCAGAAGAAGCTGAACCCCTAAGAACTAAACAGCATGACCTCATTCAGCAAGAACACAACAGATCAAGAACAGGTAGGTTTCCTTCCATCATCTACCTGCCTCGTAGGGATGGGAGTAGCATCAGTAACAGGAGCTAGGCTGATGACAAGAGACATGATGCATGACAGAAAACTAGTGATCAACAACATGAGGAACCCCAAATCAGACATGGTGTTGATAACAGATCAAAGGCTGCTGGATATAAGAAAGAAACAGGTCAGATGCATACTGAAGTTCAACTCAGACTGTTCAAGTCTCCATTAATTACACGTGAGAACAAGAACACCATGAAAACATGTTTCATTATATCAGTCAAAGCAAAATGGTAAATCAGATTGGTTTGATATTAAAATACAAATGAATCTGTAGCATGTGTGTTTGTGTGTGTTTAGGCACTGAAAACATATTCACATCATAGGTTTGATGACATCCAGCCTAGTTGTTGCAACAGCAGCACATAGATGTTTAACCATCTCCGTTCTCAGCCTTAAATACCTGAGCAAACCGTACCAACAACAACAAATTTACCATCAAAAAGCATCCTTACATAAAGTCTCTGGAAAACCCACAATGGCAGCATAAATCATCTAAATCTAGACTGAACCAGAGCTGCACAAAGGCTACAGATCCAGGTGAAGAGTTCAAAAACAAACATCTCTTCATCCAGGGCACACAAAGCTCAAAATGACCAGCACCATAACAAGCATTTGGCTGATAAAAGGTGTGAAAAGAAGGAAAATTGGATTCTAAATTTAGCTGTGTTCCAAAGCTCATGTTTGCAGCATGACGCCAAACAGCAGCAGATGATATGATACAGAAAGATCCTTACCTAGAACGCCCAGCCTGTAGTTGACCGTTATGACGATCACATTCCCGTAGCTGGCCAGGATGCTGCCGTCAAACATATTTGCAGTTCCTTCCATGTAGGATCCCCCGTGGATAAAAACCATTACCGGCTTGGGGCTCCCACTCTCCCTAATGTCTGAGGGAACAAGAGGAGGTGGAACAGGCAGAAGGACTGATTAGATGACAGATTGAAGGTGACAGCCAGTTATAAAATTTTAATACTTTAGGAGCCTTTGGCCACCTCTTTTAACTTTATTTATTTATTTTCAAACCATTTCTGGCACACTGGCTTTTTAATGCAAAGACCTTGTTAGTTCCAGGTATCAAATTGTAAATTTCCCACTCGAAGGCAAAGATGTGTTTGTGGAGACTGGAAATGTTTTTATTTACAGACCTACTTTAAATTCTAGATGCTGTAGGTGTTAATGAAACACGGTACGTTAATGTGATGAGTTTGGATTTTACAGCAGGCAATGGACTGTCAACAAGCAGGAGTGGCAATCTGAACTGTCAAATCAAGCCGAAGCAGAACTCGTGCAATTAATCTGAGGAAACGTCTAATACAAAATGACATATTAGGTTTGGCAATTTTATGAAATGGCTTCGTTAAAATGTAATTTTGAAAAAAGGTAAGGCCTTCTAATAGCATGGTAGATGAATGTAAGCACATGTTGGCACCAGAAGAAATTATGTATTAAGTCTAAACAGGATTTTTCTACTTGAAATTATTATTAGCTGTTATGGTATAAGAATCAATAAAATAGAGCGAACCTTTGTGAACAGGCGATAAAAACAAATATCAATGTTTAAGTCCTAAAGGGGAATGTGATGTACTATTTTCATGGGAAATAGACAATTATTTTATTGTTAAAAAAGTGTGAAAAGGGAAAACTTTTCATCTAAAAATATATATTTTTATGCTTAAGTGTTCTGAAACTGCAGGTCTGTTCTCAATTTGTTTAATTTTGTGGCAAAATGTGACTTTGGTTCTTGAAATAGTGCACTTTAAATCTAAAATATTGCAGTTTTTTTACATGTAAGGTGGCGACGATATGACTGTCCTCGTGTGTGTGTGTGTGTGTGTGTGTGTGTGCATGTGTGTGCGTTTTAATTGCTCACAAGGGGAAAACAAAGACAATGAACAAGAAAATGTAAAGACTCCTTCAAAGTAAACTATTCAGCTGATATGTTTGAACTCTAGCCAGGTCCTCTTGGCCTGTAAAGCTGGGGAGTTTTTTTGTTTTAGTTGTGGAAGAGATGATTAAGAACACCAATTTTCACAGCTTGTGTTTTATACCTTTCAGTTTATGAGAAGACAGAACATTGTCAGTATGGGACCTTTAAAGCCTGTTCTATGTGACAGAGAAAGAAAGGCCGACTGGTACGAGCTAGATGACACGACTCTGGGAGATCTAACAACGTCCTGAAAACCCATGTTCAAAACAAGCGTTCACTTTCATCTCCTGTAGCCCAGAAATGAAGCTTTTAATCTTGCTTCCCAACTATTTCCATCAGCTTGTGTAACAGCTCACACCGTTTAGCCCACTGATGTTTTATTAGTGAGGGACTGGGAAGCAGAGGGAGATGAGCGACTCCATGGGGAATTAAAAATCCATCTAACCATCTCAGATAATGGATAAGCATATGTCTCTGATTAAAAAGAACTCCTATTTTGGATGAACTTGGATTGTTCTTATTTTGTTTAAAGTTTTTAAATAAAAACAAGGTCTAGAGATTGTTCTTTAAAATTACACTCATGTCACTAAACTCTGTTTATATCAGAGCAACACATCTGGGTACTTGGCCCCCATTTGCACAAAAGCAACTCCTCCAGGGGTGTTTCTTAAAAAACCTTAAAAACACTACAGCTCTGCTTGGAGCTTGTTAGTGCCCAAATAATCTATAATAACTCTGATGTTATCAGGCATGAGCGTTATTTAAGAACACTTTTCATTTTCATCAGGTTGAATGGATGGAACCACCCAGTGGCTCACTGAGTCCGTGGGGATGTGTTTCTCACACATCATGGGCTTTAGGAAGTCTTTAGGAAACTGCTTTATTTTGATAATTTGCTGTCTGTCTTGTTTGAGTTACAGTAAACAAAGTCAGGTATTATTGCTAAAAATCAACTTTCATAGCAGGTTAGCCAGTAGCTGCAGAAAACCTTAGCATGTTTACATGAGCTAAAGAAGGTGTTATGGTTAAAAATGACTTTGAAACAAACTAAATCTAATGAAAGCACTAATAACTGGTCACATCATCACCTATTGTACATACATGAGCATAATGAAGCAGCTGGACTGAAGCCAGAAATGTAAGCCCCTCTGTAAACACCACTGTTATTGTTTTAGTTTGTACCATTTTTTGGCCATTTGAAGGAACAGGAAGTGACATGACGTTCCTGTGATCAATTAATTTAAGGACCATTGATTTTTTGGATACTTTTTTAATAAGTCATAGTTTGAGACAATATCTTAAAGCAACATTCTGCAACTTTTACACCTTAAAATTATGCTTTTTTGTAAAGTTTTTGCGTCATAGTATTATCTATTATGTTCATTTTCATACCTGTGATAGTGTTGGGGGGGTCCCACGTCTGTTTACTGCATTATACAGTTTTGTGCATCGGGTAGCGACGGAAGTACTGACTGGGTGTCGTTTTACGGCAGAATATGGCAAGCCAAAGGGATAAAAAAGCATGCGTTCTAAACGCGCGTTATGTCCGCCAAAATGCGCGTCTTGAACGCGCGTTTAGACGCCAAAAGGGGAAAAAAAACGCATGTTCTAAAAGCGAGCATTATGTCCACCAAAACACATGTTTTGAACGAGCGTTTTGGCGGACTTTTCTACCTCCATGTGTTTTTGTTGTTTTGCCTGATATTAGGAATGTAAACATGCCTCTTATGCCCGAGAGAGAGATTTAATGTTACAACAGTGACGTTACGCAGCAAGCCTCTAGAGGGCGACAGAGACCATATAACTGCAATGTTGCGGAATGCTGCTTTAACGTTCATTAAAGTAGCTCTCCGGAGTATGTCTTTTATCCATTGGCACCATCTAGTGACTGACAAGCGTATCACACCAATAGTCGGATTGACTTGATAATTTAAGATGTCGACTGCACGTTTCTTGTTTATGAATGTGCTTCTGTAGCCGACAAACAGCTAAAACACGTTGTTTTACAAGTATTATTCTCATGTCATGTTGTGTTTTCATATATTTATATTTTAAAGACTTATTTGTCCGTGAAAAGTTCATCAACTCTGCATCAGCCGAGGTACTTCCTTAAATTTGAAGCACGTAAGCGGTAGTCTAACGCTATTGGTTAGTTTTACTCGGCGGTCAGTTTCCTATTGCATGGATTTTACTGGCAGGGGGTATTATATCACACTACATGATAAGACAATCACTTTTACAGATTTCTAAAAAATCATACATAATTCCTGAAAGGGGAAAACTCCGGATTGCTGCTTTAACCTAAGAAACTGATTTCTAGCAGAGTGTGAAATTCACATTAGCATTATTGAAGAGAAATGGACTGCAGGACCCAGAAAATCAATCAGTAAATTAAAACGAGGCACGTCTGGATGAGAAGCTGTCTCCTTCCCTTTTCTCTGTATTATGCTATCCCTATGTTACAAACAGAGACCATTAAATCCTTTATATGTTTTTTCATAACATTTTATTTCTTTTTGTCCTTTTTATCACGTGTTTGTTCCCTAATTCGACAAGCACTAGTGACATGCTTTAACACAAAAAGAGGCAAAGATCAGATCTAGTTTATAAATAATTGTGATGAACATTCTAATATTTTTGTAGCAGAGAGAATAAAGTCATAATAAAGATGGTGTTTGTCTCGGTGTAAAATGGTTCTGACTCCAGTTTCACTGTGATTTTTAGGCAGTAAAGGACACCATTCCCAGTAATGAAATCTTGAAGTCGTCTTGATGAAAGTGATGACTGACAGTAGTGAAGATGGTAATGGCTGCTTTGCTGGTGATGATAAACTTAATTGTAGCTATTACAGTAATGAATTTAGCCATAACAATGTTGACAATGGAGATAGCAGTAAACAAGACATCAATGGGGATGATGATGATGTCAACAACCATCATGATGATAATGGTAACCATGTGGAAGACAACCATGATAGTGAGCTGTTAGACACTGATGGACTGCAGGTTCATGATGGCAAATTCAAATTCTAACAACACTGATGATGACAATAACAACCGCTGCAAGGGATGTTTATCAAGTTAAACTGTGGTAGTCTCAAATTAAAGTGATAGCCATCTGGACGATGATTTAAGCAACATCAAAGTAGAATTGTATGATTTCACAGCTCCTGATGACGATCTAGTCAATGTGTTGGCAGCTCTGATGATGAAGATACCCATGATAATAATGCCAGTGCACATGACACTATCACAGTAAAGATTATATTTATCACAACAGCTGTAACAAGACACATGATGTCACATGATGATGATGTTGAGGCTATGAACAGGCCTGGATTTTCAACATGCCGGTTGTACAACGAAAGAGTTTTCATGAACTCTAATAAGAACATTTTGTTCTGATATTATTTAGTGTGCTAAAAAGGTTTTAAAGAATAGATATAAAACAAATAATAAATTAGAATTACATCAAAACTGCTGACTATGATGATAATTAGTAGATTTTTCACAATTGTTGACCCAAACACCCATCTGCCTGTATTTACAAACTACAAACATAAACACATAACGTTTATTGAAGTTAATGCACAGGCTCCTGTAGAGGATCACAGTGCTGGGAGACAGTTTTTCTATGCAGATTAAAGCATTGATCTTGATATTCCAGTAAACAAATGCCTTCATACTCTGCTCTAAACAGCAGGTGTTTCTGGCTAAGCATGGATGTGAACAAGAGTTATTTATAAACAACAGTAGGTGATGTTAACAGTGCTGCCAATGTTTCTTAAACCTTATCTACAATTGAAACTGGGAAAACTAGAATGTGGTGCAAAAGTTTATTTATTTCAATAATTCATCTTAGACTGAGAGACCATCTAAAGGCTCAGGAACCCTTTGCAGGTGTTGTGGATTCATTAGCTGATTAGAGTGTGACACTTAGAGTCTAGAATATTGAACTTTTTCATAATAGTTGTCTGAGATTCTGAATGTAGGGTTTTCATCAGCTGTAAACCATAATCATCACAATAATAACAAACAAAGGCTGAAATATCTTGATTTCCATGAAATGAGTCTATCTCATATATTAGTTTCACCTTTTAAGTTACTGAAATAAATGAACTTTTGCACCATATTCTAATTTTTGAGTTTCATCTGTATGACTTTTATTTAAAACTGTGATTTCAGCTTTTATGTTGTGTTCTGACCGACTTTATCTACATGATGTTGACTCCAAATGGCATTAAGTTGAGAGACACCGAGCTCATGACTTCTTATTTATTTTTATATAAACATGGTGGTCACATCATTTTTATTGGTTGTTGATTGCTGAGTCAGCCTCCAGGCTCTGACCATAATGGTTGTTCTCTCTTGGAGGTGGTGATGTAAAACCACAGACAGTAGGGTAACAATAGAGATCAGCAGTGAGTGCCACCATGCTAGTCAAGACAATCCAGACATGTTAGATTAGATGGGTTTGGAGGAAATGATTCATGCTGGGGTTAGGGTTAGTCCAGATCTTACAGACTTACATTTCCATATCTAAAGTGGTGCAAGAAAAAGGAGAATGAGGATTTTAGGAATCATAACAGCACTTTTCCCCCTATTTTGTCAAAACCTAAACATTTGTTAAATAATGGAAAAAAAAACCTCTCCTATCTTCATAATTGTTTCCTGATCTGAGAAACTGCTTCATTTGATGGAAATAAATAATGATAAACACTCAGCATACTTGTTATTACTCAGTTTAAGGTTAGGGTAGGATTGCTATGATGGAGCATTATCTGAATTTCCTAGGCGTTCCTAGCAGAAACACACCCCAGTGTAGACTGGACCCAATGTCCTTTGAAGTTTGGAGATGATGCTGTCCAGTTTGTTCTCCGCTCTCTTCCAGACAACCCTCAGCTGACTTCAAATGGTGGTGTCAGAGCCCAAAACAACCCTCTAAAGCCTGGATGCTCTCTTCATTTCCAGAGTTTATTATTTCATTCATAATTTAATTCTTATTCTCATCCTCATCTTGCATGGATTGATTCAGCGGTTTGTTTATCTTTATTACAAGAACCACAGCAGTTATATTAATACGACTATGTTGACGCCATGGTGTTAACGAGGTTTATGATGGGATTTTATTTTTGGTTTCAGGTTTCAGTTGTATTCATTTGAAACCAGCAGGTACATTAAACTCTGCTCCCAAACCAGATGCTTTCAGAGTTTGCAACAAGACCTTTTATTTAAAATAAAAGTAGGGATCAGGAAACTAAGATGGATTTTAGCAATTCAACATTTCTGGATTTTATGGAATGAGTAAGGGAGAGGGAGAGAAGCAGCATGGCAGCTGCAAGTAGATCACTGCTTCCTGAAGGATGAGGTTATGATCAAAGACACCCAGGTACGTCAGATTTCTTGGAGCAAACCCTGAGAGATGCCCCCAGGCTGCTACAACTGCTTTGGTATCCTCTCTGTCTGCCAGCGAGGAAGACTTACACCAATAACACGAAAAGGCAGCAGAGGAGTTTCCTTTCCCTTTTTCCCTTTTTAATGGGCTTTTTTTCCTACAGCAGACATTTTACCTTGCAAGAGGAGGGGAAGCACAGGTGGAATAATAAGGGCTGTGTTCTAGTCCTGCAGCTGTGCAGTCTGGTTGTTTTGTTAAAATGCTAAAGAGCAGAACTTCTAAATGGAATGCAGCCCTCATTAAAACTACGATGGCAAATTTGGAAAACAAATTAGCTTAAAACACTTTTTTTCATGCCTCCTAACAATATTCTAACATAGTATAGCTATAGATATATTGTGGAGATTAAAACAAAATAAATAAAAAAATAATGAAGTGGTTCTCTTGCATTTGTCTAAAAACCGCCGACTATTCGGCTGTCGGGTTCGATGAACCGCTGCACTTCTCTGCATTCTCCACTCATTACGCACTCATGTATTTAGAAACAGAACACCACTGGTGTGAGAGGTTCTCCTCTCAATAATATCAGAGAAGGAGAAACAGCCGGCTGCTACCACCTCAACTTTAGGACAAACTACCAGAGTCCCAAAAAGATAAACACCATTTGAAGTCACGGACAACAAAAGACGTTTCCTCCGACATCGCGGGTTTCTGGTTCCGGCAGAAGCGTCTCAGGGAAGATACCCAAGGGGAGGGGTGAGTGTTCCGTGTCCGTGTTAGCGTTCAACACCTAGCTTGTTCTGCAGAATCACTAAAGCAGCTTTAACATACTCATGCTTCCCCAGCTGTGCAGCTAACTGAACCTGAACTGACGTTTATTTTTTGTCCCTCAACACAATCACAAATGGAATTTAGTCAAGGAATGTTATTATTAAAAGAATTTGGAAATATTGAACTTTGTGAACACACTTTTTTTTCTTTACTTCAAAATGATGGTGAAGGCTAAACTTCTGTGTCGCTTGTGTTTTTTTTTAAGTCAATGCAAGTGAGGATGAGAGAAAGAGGGCATAAAAATATGCATCTATTATTTTCAACATGCCTTCCACACATTTTTGGAGTGATAAATGTGTCCATGTGGTTTTGTTTCCAAGTATTGCTGCTCCTGAAAAACCCTGCTCAGATGTCCAGGCTCCCATAGAAGCTCAGTCGAACTAGCTGGTGCCTACATGTGTTTTAAATTAATGTTAATTTTATTAATAAATTCCCAGGATTTTTTTTTCCTGAGAAAAATAAACTAATTTCTGACCTCAAACATATACAATTATTGGGATTTTAGTTTTAATAATGACCAAAATAATATTTTCCTTAACTTGGTGTTCTCATATTTTTCAAGTCAAAATGGGTTATACAGGTGAAACTGGAAAATGAAAATATGCTGCAAAAGTCAGTTTTTTCAGTAATTCAACTTAGACTGAGAGACCATCTAAAGGCTCAGGAACCCTTTGCAGGTGTTCTGGGTTCATTAGCTGATTAGAGTGTGACACTTTGAGTCTAGAATATTGAACCTTTTCACAATATTCTAATTGTCTGAGATTTTGAATGTGGGGTTTTCATCAGCTGTAGCCATAATCATCACAATTATAACAAATAAAGGCTGAAATATCTGGCTTTACATGGAATGAGTCTGTCTCATATATTAGTTTCACCTTTCAGGTTGAATTATTGACATAAATGAAATTTTGCACCATATTCTCATTTTTCAAGTAGGGCTTTTGTGTCTGCAGCTCATCATTTGTATTCTCTTAACTCATTTTCACAAATACACATTGGAATATTAAGGATAGTTTGAATAGTAGACTTTAGTTGGACAATTTTCTCTAAATTATTCAAACTGATTGATTAAGTTTGATGATTCTACAGTGAACTTTACTCCTTTTGTGGTAAAGGACCAAAACAGATTGACTAAGAAAATTTTTTTTCAAGAGTAGGACAGACCATTAGACTTTATTTTTGCCTGAATACTTAAAAGAAGAGCTGCACAGTGGAAGAGTTACTGCCACTGATGCCTTGCAGCAGGAAGGTCTTGGGTTCAGCTCCCTTCCTGTGAGTTGTTTGCATATTCTCGCTGTGCAGTAATGGATTTTCCTCAGATTCTCCAGCTTCTTCTCGCAGTTCAAAAACATGGATTTTAAGGTAATTGGTGATTTTAAATTAACTGTAAAAGTGAGTCTGTTTGTTTCTACATGTCCCTGTGATGGACTGGTGACCTGTACAGGTGCAACCCTGCCTCTCACCCACTGGAGAGAGGCATCAGCTCCCCAGGACCCAGAACAGAAACAAGCAGGTACAGAAAGTTGTTTTAAAACTCTTGATTTTATATTTAGTGCATGATATTAATTAGCTCAACTTATTTTTGCGAGCAGGAGCTCGAAGGTAACTATTCGACTTTTTAATGAACTTTTTTGTTTTTGCTCCAGGATTGTTACATGGCACCAGTTCAACTTTCATCCTTCTGCCCTCCAAACTCCACATCTACATACTTTATTCAAGAGATGATTAAAATCTCTTAGGTATTGATATAATATTTTACACAAGGCACCAAGGGGCTGATAAGACTCTTTGAAATTCCATCACTCATGGCATCCATTCTCTTAAGCACTCCAGGAAAATGTGCCATAAAAACCGGAGCTAGGAGCAAATCCCTCGATCCCATCGACTCACACGTTAACGTCTTTATTCCCAGCACAAAAAGGATTACAAACACCAGCTTTATGCAGTTTAAAGAGATTGTAAAACGCAAGATTTGTTGGGTTAGTGGGGGTGGAGGGGGGTGGTCAAGGATAGGGATGTTCTCTGTGCACCAACAAGGAAACAATGGGTCAAAGGTTAAGAACATCAAGTAATAACGGCAGGAGGAATCAGGGTGTAGGAAGTGGACCAGAGTTGGATGTCGGAGTGTGTTTATCAAGATGTGTGTTTTTCAAACATATTTCTCTATTTATTAAACTGGATTAGTTGTCTGCCTTGCATCTTTTATCGAGATAAGACTTGAAGCTTGCTAGGAATTTATTGAATAGATCTGGGTGAGCTATATGACTCTCTTTAATCTCATTAGCATGCCTGTGTGTGTGTGTGTGTGTGTGTGTGAGCTCCCAGAAAACCAGCATGAAAGCTCACATCAAAGGGATCCAGATAGTTTTATTTGGATGTAATTTCTGTTTACTTGGTGACATTATACAGTCGAGGTGCCTTATTAGACCTTCTGCCTGTCATTAAAACTGCACTGCAGCAGCTCTGAGGGGATTTGATGCCATCTCAGGATTTTATCAAGGACATTTTCTTCAAGATATGATTTTTCAACATGTTAATTTGTTTTAATAATCAAGCAGAAAGCTTTGCTTTTAGTGTTATTAAGTTTCTGATGTTTGAATGTACCATTGTAGGTTAAAATCACTACATATTAAATGGAATAGATCTCATGGTGTGTCTCTGTGTTTTTTTTTTTTTCATTGCTGCAGTTTTGTTTAGCTTCTAATCAATCTATGCCCGGTTTGTGTAGGCGTGAATCAGGATGTGAAACATGTGAATGTGATTCTATATGATTTTATATGAGTTCATGTGTGTATGAACACATCTGCAGAGAAGATTTCTCCCTGCTGCCATGTAATTTATTTCAAACATTCTGGCTGACTGAATCGGGTCAGAGATGGATGAGGTAACTTTGTGTCTTCAGCTCTATATGTGGCTGTGCAGGATAAAGTTCTGCAGAACATCAGGAGAACGTTACAACGTCAGGTTCCATGCTCTTCTTGATCAGACTAGATTTTTTTGTTGGAAATTGGAGCTGCTGAGACATCCTTCAGTAAGACTTTAGCACAGCTTGAACAAAAAAAATGCCATAAGAACTGATAGGATAGATTCTCAATGGCTGATGCTATTAGGTCTGTCTGTCTCCTATAGAGCTGGAAAATTGAGTCAATTTTAAAAATGTCCAAGAATTCATGTCACCTCATATTTAAGTTTCCAATATTCATCAATTTGTTCAGTTTACATTTTTGCAGCTGATTCAAGGTCATTTCTTTTTACTAACTGGGATTTTACATGATGAATCTTCTCCATAACAGGAAACATTTTTATTGTTGGTGTCTTTCTATATTGAAGATGTGTAAACTTGTGTTTTTGACAAGAGCAACATGTTGAACAGACTGCATGTGTTTAATGAAATTTGATTTGATACCCAAATCAGAAACAGGTCCTGACTTTTAGTGCAGATTCAAAGCCAGCTAGCCAGTGGTTTATCTTTTAAAACATGACCACATTTAGGCAAATTAAAAGAAAAAAAAACATGCATAAATGTCATAACAGCTGGCTGAAGGGTTAAGATATTTAATCTGCTGGTGGGATGCAACATAGAAAAGAAAAACATAAAAATAAAACAAAAGAAGTAAAAAGCAAATCCAAGCAGAGAGTTTATGTTACAATATTATTATCAAAGAATGGTGGTAGACATGTAAACCTCAGACATCAAGCTGAAAAGGACAAAACACATTCAGCCCAAAAAGAGTTTACGAGTAAAGAGCAAAAAGAAAATGTCCATTACTTTCAAAAAAAGGACAAGAAATGTAAGAAAATCAAAGAAGATAAAAATTGGAGGAGAAAGGGTAAGTTTGGTTTCCCTTGTCATGCAAATCAGATTGGCACTGGGGGGAAAAAAATACCTTCATCGTCCGTGCGGTCACTATCACTTAAATCATCAGTGTGTTTCTTTGTAAGGGGACCTATAAGGACCAAAAAGGAGAAAATGGAGGAAAACAAGGTGATCAAGAACACACACAGTCTTCAAAAGATGTTCTCAAAAGATAAGAAAGTGATTATCATTTTATTGCACTTCTTAAAAGAAAAATGGTCAATCCGACAGAGACATCACCACAATGTCTGCTTCACACGTATACAGTCGGAGTTTGATGTGTAAGAGTTGTTTTGAGATCATTACAGAGCAAGAAAAGAGGGATTTAAAAAAAGAGGTCAAAAAGTTCTCTGGTAAAAATGAAGAATTAACTGAATCGGATCAAAAGATGTGAAGCTCTTTAAAACAATACATTTTATAGGCATTATCATTATTGGGTGACTGAAAATGATCTGCGTAGCTGAAAAAAGAAAACAATCTGTAAAAGAAGCAGCACCTTTAAGAGCGGAGCACTGAACAGAAGCATGTGACCAACTCCACCCGCCCCATAAAACCTGCACACAGGTCCAACCCCAGCTGCATGACTCCAGAAGGGGTTCAGACTGATAATCAGGGGGTGGCACCAAAACTAAAAGCCATAACAAACTTCAGGAGATTTATTGGGCTGTTGTCATATACAAGCTAATTAAAAATTACTACAATCCAGTTATGGAACTGCTTCAGTTATAGGTCTGCTTGGCTTTCTACTTAACAGAAGTCCTTTGTGCTATGAAGGACAAAAAATGTTAAATAAATATAATTAAAGTCTGTCTTTTTAAATTGCACTTAACAAAAAATAAATAAAAACTGCATATTGGACTGTTGGGAGGTGGGGGTATTTATAGAGCCATTGCCCCAGCCTGTAATTACTTTTGGTTTGGTACAAAGCTCACCATGTACAGGTGATGCTCGGCTGTGTTAGGCTGAGAAAAAGGTAAAAGAGGAGCAGGTAGTCTACCAAAAAGTAATTACAGAGCCAAGTTCAAAAAGCGTGCTTCAGACTCAGCCTCCATTGTAATACTTTGATCTTCAGCATGAATGGTTAGGGCTGAGATTTAAAAATAAGTGATTTAGGATTCAGAATAAATCCCACGATTAAAGGTTCTGCTTTTAATAATTAATGGATCCCAGCTCCTCCGTACAAACATCATCTTGGGAAAATAATGTTATTTTTCACTTTCTAACCATGTGCAGTAAAGCTGCAGCTTTTTTGGGAGATGTAGAAAATGTTTCTACTACATATTTTCTGGCTCAAAAGAGAAAGTTTGGCAAAGCAATAGCAAAACAGGAAAAAGGGGACACCTCTTTTTGATTAATTACAGTGTTTGTTCAATTCCCAAGAGTTATCTTCAGTTTGTAGAGAGTAAAGTAGGAAATTGGTTTGGGCATAATCCAGAAAAGTTTACAGCATTTTTCTTTATTTTACTTTCTTCCTTTTTACAATGGATCTTTAGTGTTGAGCAGGGGGAGTGGTCGGCTGCTTCTTTACTCAAACCAACATGTTAATATTAGTGGGAGCTTTGAACAGGATAATAAACACGTGCCCCCTTAACCAAAGACAAGCACGGCATCAGCACACACCTTAAAAACATTCAAGTCAATAAAACACAGAAAGTCACACAAGCACATTAGGATTCAAAGCATGCAGTCTTGAATATCAAAAAGTACAATCGCATGGCATGCAGGAAACCACAATCGCATTTTCAGACACACGCACACACACACACACACACACACACATACATAAAGCAATGGCTTAGAACATGTGATGCCACAAAGCCTCCAACGATCTGATGCAAAGATGACCACACTGCTCCAGTCCTTCCAACTACCTCAGAGTTAACTACACCACTTCATATCAAGCAATCATACAAACATTATCTAAAGCAACCGGAGTTTATTGTGGGTCCTTCTGTAGCTGAATGGTATACATCATAAAAAAAGAAGAAGAAATAACAACAGAACTGCATAACCTAAAAGGTGTATAACTGCGTCAGTAGTTTATGAACTATTTTTATCTAATGATTCTAAGAAGAGGTTTCCTGCACATAATTCTGTCTTACAGCAGTCTCCCAGCTCTCCTTTGTGAATTTGACAAGTGATTTGATAAGCAAGAGCTGACTATGCTTTTTATATATGCTGAGTAAGCACTAGACACAAGAGCCGCTTATTTTAAAAAGTGGAGCGTCTAAGACGAACAGAGAAACTGCTGTCTAGGGACGTGTGGTCGTTACAAAGAAGGATGCTGCATAGAGAGATCACTGACAAACAATACATGATGTTTTAGGAAATTCCTGCTTGCTTTCACCATCAGCTTCACCACACTGAGTGATTGGGAGCTCTTTATACTATTTTATCCTGTAATATCTGGCAGAAGGTAGGCACTCATCATCTTACCTGCTGTAGAAAGTGAACAGGAATTTATTAACCCAAGCAGAAACAATAGCAGCATTAGTGAAATGACTAATTGATTTCTTAAGTTCACGACTGTTTCTAATAGAACCAAACATGTTCTCTTACCTGGAAAAGTGTGGTAGTGATAACATTCAGACGTTCTGAGCTCATTGGGAAGCCTAAGCGCTTGTTCGACCTGTTAACATGTCTAATCATGCAACTGCACTAAGAGCTACAGACAGGTTAGTTCTGACTGGACAGGCAAGCTAATGGCTAGACAAGGCTTAACCAAGACCAAAGAGGATCAATGCCCTCTTGAAACAATTCTAATCTCAAAGGTTTCTTTGCAACCCAGCTGAATTTTATTCATGAAACCTTTATTCTGCAATCAATTTTAAATGTCCCAGTTACAATAAAGGTTGTTTTTTTATAGAGGACGGCAGGTTGCTGTACCTTTTTTTTTCTGTTCAGCTGTTTTTCTTTTTTCCAACTTTCCATCACTTTGAAATCAGCGAGTTTCTCTGTCTGAGCAGAATAATATTCCATTTTGACGATACTGGATTAAAGGCAGCAGACCGACAGCCTCTTAGGGTAAATAACCGTTGCTCCTATGTGAATAGCCAAATCTCTAATGCAAAAGTTATTCACTGCTAAAGTTTCTAAAAGATCATTTACCTGAAAACTATCATAAGACTATTGAAATTGGAATTGTGTTAGGGTTACATCGATCTGCTTTGGTCTTGGTCCAGCATTGACTAGCCATTAGCTTGTGAAGTAAAATAAAAATATCTGTTTGTCCAAACTGGAATCATTCAGAGATCCATCTACAACAGGTTAGATATCGACTCCTTGTAACCTTCCTACAAATACCCACTTCTGAAAATCCAAACTATTCCTTTACTGTGGTTTATCAACCATTTCAGAGTTCTACAGGCCAGGATGTTGGAGAAGTAGAGGACAAAAATGAAAGTATCTGAAACTAAACAAAGATTAAGCTCTACAAAAGAATATATCTTTCAAGGTCAATAAAAAAAGAACTAAATTTACTCAAACTTGTGTTTTTGGAACAAACAGGCTGAAGGACGTTCTGAGGGATAGCTCCATAAAGCAGTTATATAAATAATGTTTGTTTGGTCTACGTCATCGTGTAACACTCAGCCATCAGTCAGTGTGTCCATGTCACACATTCAACACTCACCAACGAAACTGTTTCTATTCCATTTAAATCAACAGGTTTGCTGTGGGCCAAGGTTCTAATGATTGAAGTTGGAAAGAAGATGTGTTTTCAGAACGTGTCCTTGAGATGACAGGAAGATGGAGCACTACAAGGCTAAAACACTCAGCATGTTGTCCTCAATGCCACTGACGCTGAAACAAGAGCACGTCATTGCAGGCTAAGCAGATGTGTACATAACTTGAGTATAGTAACCTGTGTGTTTTACATTAACGTGTAGTCTAAATGTTCCTAAAGATGTGGCTGATCTTATACAGAGACGTGTAGAGGTAATGTTTCAGCCACTGATGCAGGACGTTGTTCTCACATTCCCTTTGGGTCCAGACAAGACTTGATGACCGGTGAAAACTGATGTCTATGATCTCCTCACACACATTTATTCATTTAAGTACACAATTATGAAAACAACATAATAATAATATAGTAAGGATAAACAGCACACTGCACTGCAAGAGAAAATAAGTGTTTTTTTTTTATCGTTTTATGATTTGTTTTCTAATGTAAGCATGAAGAATTATTAATAATTTGATCCATATGATATTTGACATTTTCACCATGAATCTGTCAAAAATATAAGTCTGTTTTATCCACTGTATTTTAAATACAATGTGATTCAGTATTGCTAAATGGGGATACTTTAGCGATAGCCTAGAAATCTAGACTGACAGGAGCCAAAGCAAAATGATTTAGCTCTGCAGGTTGGTCTAGCCACACTCCATAGAACCCTCAGCAGGGCCACCATTGGCCTGAGCAGTATCGTGTTATGCCAGTCACAGAGCTCTATTGGTCTGGTGGGTGGGACGATGCAATGGAGGGGAAAAACAAAGATGGCGGCTCATTTGAAATGACTTTGGCATCAACTTTGATCTTTTTAGACTTTGGCTTTTCTTTGAGTCAAGAGCAGATAGAGGTACTTAAGTCCTCCTGAGCCTCCCTGGTAAGGTCTATTCAGGGGTTCTGGAGAGGAGGGTCCGTCGGATAGTCGAACCTCGGATTCAGGAGGAGCAATGTGGTTTTCGTCCTGGCCGTGGAACACTGGACCAGCTCTATACCCTTGGGGGGGTCCTGGAGGGTGCGTGGGAGTTCGCCCAACCAATCTACATGTGTTTTGTGGATTTGGAGAAGGCGTTCGACCGCGTCCCTCGGGGGGCCCTGTGGGGGGTACTCTGGGAGTATGGGGTACCAGGCCCCTTGATACGGGCTGTTAGGTCCCTGTACAACCAGTGTCAGAGCTTGGTCCGCATTGCCGGCAGTAAGTCGGGCTTGTTTCCGGTGAGAGTTGGACTCCGCCAAGGCTGCCCTTTGTCACCGATTCTGTTCATAACTTTTATGGACAGAATTTCTAGGTGCAGCCAAGGTGGTGAGGGGATCCGTTTTGGTGACCTAAGGATCAGGTCTCTGCTTTTTGCAGATGATGTGGTCCTGTTGGCTTCATCAGAACGTGATCTCCGGCTTTCGCTGGAGCAGTTCGCAGCCGGGTGTGAAGCAGCTGGGATGAAAATCAGCTCCTCTAAATCCGAGACCATGGTCTTGAGTCGGAAAAGGGTAGAATGCCTTCTCCAGGTCAGGGACGAGGTCCTGCCCCAAGTGGAGGAGTTCAAGTATCTCGGGGTCTTGTTCACGAGTGAGGGAAGGGTGGAGCGTGAGATCGACAGGCGGATTGGTGCTGCGTCTGCAGTGATGCGGGCGTTGTGCCGGTCTGTTGTGGTGAAGAGGGAGCTGAGCCGAAAGGCGAAGCTCTCAATTTACCGGTCGATCTACGTTCCTACCCTCACCTATGGTCACGAGCTTTGGGTAGTGACCGAAAGAACGAGATCGCGAATACAAGCGGCCGAAATGAGTTTTCTTCGCAGGGTGGCTGGGCTCTCCCTTAGAGATAGGGTGAGAAGCTCGGTCATCCGGGAGGGGCTCAGAGTAGACCCGCTGCTCCTCCACATCGAGAGGAGCCAGTTGAGGTGGCTCGGGCATCTGATTAGGATGCCTCCTGGACGCCTCCCTGGTGAGGTTTTCCGGGCACGTCCAACCGGGAGGAGACCCAAAGGAAGACCCAGGACACGCTGGAGAGATTATGTCTCTCGGCTGGCCTGGGAACGCCTTGGGATTCCCCCGGAGGAGCTGGCCCAAGTGGCTGGGGAGAGGGAGGTCTGGGCTTCCCTCCTTAGGCTGCTGCCCCCGCGACCCGACTCCGGATAAGCGGAAGACAATGGATGGATGGATGGATGAAGTCCTTTATTTAGAAAAAGGATTTATTTGCGTCTTCTTCAACAGCATATGGTGGACTATCCCGTTGATTGACATCTGTAGTGGTGAGTACGTCACGTTGTTTGTTGTCCAATAGCATGTGGAGACTATTTGAAAGACAACAGTAGATTCCGCCCCATGACTGAGCTCTGCCTATGGGTTGTGGCCAGACTATGTATTCACATGGCTTGCCAGGCTACTTTGGTGACAAAATGAACGTAACACTGAAACAATTTGTAAATCACCCCCCAAACTGACGAAGAGCACCAAAAGACAAAAGGTGTGAGACTAAAAAAAGGTGACACATGTGGCTGTTTTCTGGATAGTACATGTGCTGCTATTACAGTGGCATCTTTTTTGACTGAGCGGGTTAGTGGGGATCAGAGCAGACATGACAGCTGCATGACAGCTCTCATCTCACACACACACACTTAGACTGAGACAGACATCATGCGGCAATCACCTGTCAGTTTTAAATGGTCTGGTGACAAGCAGGTCCTGCCACTGGCCTTTACCCTCCTACCTGCCACTGTGAAGTGTGCAAGTGGCTCATCTGTGGAAACTCACGAGGTCTCAGCTGGTTCCAGATCTGATTAGGAACACAAAACTTTCATCTCTGGGTGTTTTGTCGCTGCATTTTTATTTTTATCCTCTCAGACTAATGTGCTGTTCCTTACACACCTTGCAACAGCTATAGCTCCTATTTTTTCCTACCGCCTGAGCAACAAGCCACACAGCACAATGCTTTTTCTGTTCTTTTTTCAATACAAGCAAGGTCTAATTTAGAAGGAAATAGAGCCTGCTTTATGTTCAACACCAAAAGAAAGCTAAAGCCCTGACAATTACTGGCATCAATGGGTAAAGTAGGAGTAAAAACCTCTTGGTACATTAAGAAATCTTGTTTTATCTGCATAAAGAAGCAGTGAAAAAACAGGAAACAGATTTAATGGAGGCAAAAATGGAGGAAAATAAATGACACAGACAACCAGTAGGAGGTATCAAATGAAGTGGCTTACATTCAATTCTGGGACCATGTTCTAATTAAGACTATATTTTATAATGTGATGCAGTCTTATCAATATAGTTCAAGTAAATTCTTCCAACTCAATAGATGTGTGGAAGTAGGTGGCCAAATGAGATGATATGAGATCATGAAGCATTTGTGTATTGATGTGCTAAAGAAGAGACACTCGGATCCTCTGGAGTGGCTTAGGAAGAACAATGCATGTTTCCATCAGGACTATTATAGATGTAACACACTCTAAGCCTGATCACTTTAGTAAGCAACGTTTTATATGCTTGCTTGATTAGCTTTGATTTGATATCATGACTTTATTATGATTTATCCCGTATTTGTATTAATTCTCAGCTGTGGTGATACATGAGCCGTGCTTCCACTTTAGGAGTTCTGGGAAATTTCTTGGAGAGGAAAAATTGACCGGGAGATATGGTCTTGTCAGCTGTTATGTCTCCATACAGATTAAAGAACGAGTAACACCTAAATCAACTTTTTTGTGCTGATAACCCGTATAGATGAGTATCTAATAGTGCTGTAGACATGTGTAATCATTATTTTGGCAGTTTAGTGCAACTTACTTAAAATGTAATATTACAGGCAAAAACCATAATTATATCTCCACCTTCAGGTTAAAACTCTGCTCCACACTGATTTAGAATCAGCCCCAGCTGATTGCTGTAGAGATGCAGCGCACGGTGACGTTGTCTACCTTACTACGTGGCTGCTCTGCACTGGACTCCAGCTGAGTCGGCCGCACCTCCACCTGGCGCAACCACTCACCTGCCGATATGACACGTTAGAGCTCGGAGCCGCTCGCCTCCTTGAAAAAAAAAACCTCCTCCTCCCCTTTTTTTCTGGTGATCGCGGTGGACAGTAAATCCTCCAACCTGCTGGTGCTTCTGAGTCTGCTTGTTCTCCTGAGCGCTAGGTTTGCTTGTTTGTGCGCTCCTGTATACGCGCGAGTGCGCACGCGCTTGTAAATGACTAGTTTTTCCGACTGGGAAACTCCGAGAGCCCACGTGGGGTGGTTGATGGTGGTGCTGTCAATCACTGCCTCAGTGCCGCTCCCTCGGTCCTCCAGGTGACGCCTATTTTGCAGGTATTTTTCTAACAGGAAGTCTGCTTGGAATAAGTCTCCGCCCATGGTGTTACTCACCCTTTAAATCCTTCCAATCCAACCCAGTTTTAATTATATAGCACATTTAAAAACAGCATGGCGGCTGACCAAAGTGCTGAACAGGTGAACGATAAAAACAGAATGCTGAAAAACAATAAAATACAAATCAGAAAATAAACACAGCAAATCAGTTAACATAATCAATGGCCAAAAGCTAAAATAATGTGATTTCAGGGCTGCTTTTAACTGGGCTTACGAAGAGGCCTGCCTCACATGAAGTGGAAGTTCATTCCAAAGTTTTGGGGCAGAAAATGAGAAAGCCTGCCCTCTGGTCTTATAATGCATGCTAGGAACACACAAGAGTAGGTGGTCAGCAGACCTCAGAGATCGAGTGGGCATGAGTGGGATGAGCAGATCAGAAAGATAAGATGGGGCCAAATCGTTAAAGGCTTTGTAGACAAACAGAACCTTAAATTGAACCTGGTAGATAACAGGGAGCCAATGTAGGTCAGCCAGAAATGGTGATATGTCCACGTCTGTCTGTGTTTGTTAAGAAGCATGCTGCAGCACTCTGCACTTTCTGAAGGTGATCAAGGAAGGATTTACTATTGCCTTGGAGGATGGAATTAGTATAATCTAACCTCGAGGTTATGAAAGCAGGGATGACAGATTGCAGGTGAGATCTTTTGAGAATGTGCTTTAAATGTGTTAACCGGCAAAGTTGAAAGAAGCAGGACTTAACAGTGGCATTTATTTGTGGTATCATGGACAGCTCAGAGTCTAGTTATACTCCAAGGCTGGTGACACATGATTTCAGACTAAAGGGGAAATCTGTCTTATCATTTCAAAGAAGAAAGTTTGAAGCTAACCAGTTTTTGACTTCTGAGAAACACTCCATAAGCAGAGAGGTGGGATTTTGTGGATTTAGTGCCAGATAAATTTGGCACTAAATCTTGGCATCAGCATAGATATGGAAGTTCATGACATATTTTGCAAAAATTTTACCCAGGGGCAGGATATAGATAGAAAAACGTACAAGACCAAAAACTGAGCCCTGTGGCACCCCCCAGGTAAGTGACACAGTTGGAGAGGAACAGTCATCAATACAGACTCTGAAGTTCCTATCTGAAAGGTAGGAATGGAAACATTCAAGAGGGTCCCTGTAATTCCCACCCATGATTCCAGTCTGTTGAGCAGAATTTTGTGATTGACCGTTCAAAGGCAGCTGAAAGGTCCAGGAGTAGAAGTAGAACGTGACAACCAGCATCAGTTGCTACGAATATGAGCAATTTCGGTACCAGACCTGGGCCTAAAACTGGATTGAAAATGATCTAAAAGACAATGTTCCTCAAGATGGTGGAAAAGCTGGACATATTGCTTTTGACAACAATGGGAGTTTTGAAATTGGACAAAAATTTGCAAAGCCGTTATGATCCAGTCCATGTTTTTTTTTTTTAGCAGTGGCTGAATAATTGCACTGAATAACTTGAATGCTGAGGGAAACACACCAGAGGATAAGCTAACATTGATCAAGTCTGAAATAAAAGAGCCCACCACAGGGAAGACCCCTAGTAGCAATTTGGGAGGAAGTCCTCAGGAAAATACAGATTAAGTCCTTTCAAGACTTTGCACAGACATCAGCATATCGCGACTGCTTCAGCAGTGAGTAATGTCACTGATCAGTTCCAAATGGCGTCCACGGACATTAATAACATGAAGCGTGGCAGTTCTGTTGAAGAACTGCATAGTTTCATCGAGTCGCAGGACCAGGAGAGCAGCTTTGTGATGTAAAATATAGCGCCAGTTTTGTGTGCTCTGTGAGACAATGGGGATTTATTTGCTTATTTGCTTTTCTGCCATTCTGCTTCACCAGCAACACTTCCAATTTTACAATTGCTGGTTGTTTTGGGTGACGTCTGCCGATGTTACAATCAGCGTGGGTTAACCAAAGGTTCTGCTCAGTGGCTCTACTGGGCCATTTCGAGTATCTACCCCAGCTCAGGTACTCTTTTGGTGATTGAAAATGGCCTGCTGAACTGAAGCCACACGCATGCTGCAAAGTTCTGGTAAATAGTGGAAACATGCCTATTAGCCTCACTAGCACCTGCTAGTGTAAAGCAGCTAATGCTATGTCAATTTGTTGTGTGTGTTACTATAACAGTATTGCTAATGATGCTGTTCAATATTTCAATTGATTCTCTGCTGCTAATATATTAGTTAATCCCACGTTCTTACTCTATATGCTGGGCCACTTTAGCTACTGTTTTGTTGCTAAATTAAAGACCAAGTTCACTTTTCAGTACATGTGCAGGGATCTCTAGTATAAATGAATGCCTTGAGAGTCATTCTATGTGGGGGAAAACGTTCTTGCACTCCTGTTTCAGGAAGTAGAAGTTAGTTGGGGAAGAGGGGAGTAGAAAATAGCAGGATTTGGAGTCTTACTTATTTCCTGATATTCGGATATCTCACCTTTGATTAGCTAATAGTAATGTGACTCTACCACTCACTCCATTTGCTTTGCAACATTGATTTTTTTATCTCCACAAATAACTCAAGCCTGAAGGAGTTCTGCTGTGTTGTGGAGTTGGTAATGCTAACGGTTAACTTCTAGTAGCCAAGACGTGCTCTGCTTTTTTCTGGATGCTAAATCAACAACAGCCTTCCCCATCGTGAGCCAAGATGGGTGAGTCCATGAATGCCTGTTTTCAGTGTGATGAAGAGCTGTGTGGCTTTTTGTGACCAAGTGTTTCCCCATCTATTTTCCTTCGGTGGCTAATGCGGGAAATGGGGGCAGAAGACGATTTTTACATTTAGCCTGAATGTTAAAGTCAGAGTGACCAATAGAATTTCAAAGATAAGTAAAAAACTGTTCCTCAGTGAGCCTGCTCTTTAAGAGGCATTTGCTACATTATTTAGTGCAAAAATTAAACAAACTGGTTAAAACATGTTCACAAAATGTTATAATTGTCTATTAGAGCTGTTTTACAGAGAAGCTGTGAGGTTTGTTCTTCAGGTACTGCAATAAGGGTGGGGGGGTGGGGGGCAGCAGTAGCTCAGGAAGTAGATAACTGATTGTGTTGTATAGCGCCTTTTTAGGGTTCTACAACCCCCCAAGGCGCTTCACAACACAATCAGTCATCCACCCATTCACACACACATTCACACGCTGGGGCGCACTGACAGAGGTGAGGCCTGCCGTGCACTGGCGCCACCAGTCCCTCTGTCCACCACCAGCAGGCAAGGTGGGTTAAGTGTCTTGCCCAAGGACACAACAGCAGCATTCTATGGGGGGAGCCGGGATTGAACCTGCAGCCTTCCGATTACTGGACAACCCGCTCTACTTCTATACTATACAAATACAGGCCATTTACCATTTACCATAAAGTGAGAAAAAAAAACAATAAAAACGTATATGACTAGTGATAAAATTGTGGTTTCACTGTAACATAAATGTTTTTCAATTTTCTTTCCACATCATCCTTGCTTAATTTGAGGGTATTTAAAGCAGTTCAACTTCAATACATTCTAAATACTATTTACATACAATAAACTGTCTGTGCCCAATATTTCCACAGAACTCCAGCAGAACTAAAAGAAGACCAGCATCTCCCCAGATGAGTGTGACTACTATAGCTAAGAAAAGTATAATTTACTTTTCATCTGTACAAAAGGCTGAAACAGCACATGTAATGATTTTGTTCTGTGATTTTTGCTCGTCATTCGTCAAAGTTAAACTGCCTTCTCATCAACATTCTTAGTCTGTCTTCTGCTGACGTCCCTCACTCTGTCTCCAGACCAATAGCATTGACAGAGGACTGATGAAGAGGAGTTTCACGCTCTCTGACATTGCAACAACCCATGACTCAAAAAGCCAGTTGAGAAGCAGGAGTGATACACACACAAAGCAATACACACATACATCCTCCTCCCCCAGGCTTCCCCCTCTTCTGGATGAGGTAATTATTGCTAGCAGAGTCCATGCATCGATCGCACATTCCGCACAAGAGCTATCCGTACATACATATTGCTCTGTGTATGCATCAGTCAAGGCCGGCATTGGCATAGAGACACACACGCTTAATCAATCACCAATGCACATTAAAGAGGGGATCTAACAGAGCGCATGGCTCAATGAGCCAAATAGGTAATCTACAGCTGACCTTGGATAAAATCCCCACAGGATGTAAACTATAAATACAGAATCCATTCCCTGAGGTAAAAACTGGAGTCTATTGCACTTCAGCAAAAACTCTAATGAGAAGGATTAGCCAGCATTCTGCAAGCTCCAGAACTGTTGAGTTTAAATCTGACAACGCTGTTTGTGGATCTGATCAGGGCTGGGCAGGAACGGGTTTCATTCAGCCCTGTTACATCATTTCTTTACAAAATAAATGGGACCATGAGTGATTAAATTACAGTTATTTAAAGTCTGATCTTGAGTGATTGTTGTTATATTTTTATCATTTATATTAATAAATGTCTGCAATGTTTTTATGGTGTTTTTAAAAGAATTTAACAGAAGTCTGTGTTGGGCGGTGCTCTAAATGCATAAACTAATTTAAGGTAATTTGTTACATTAGTTTTATAAATAAACTGAAACAGATTCTGATTAAATAAAGTAACTTATAAACATTTAAACTTCCTAATCCTCTACCCCACCCCCACCCTCACCACAGTTATAAAAAGTGTATTTTCCAATGAGAAGATATCCATTGAATTATTTTTGTACCTTTTAACTATAATTTGCTTCTTCTCAGCAATAAAGCCATACTATACAACTTTTTCATATTTTTAAAATCATGTTCTTGAGCCAGTTTGTGCTAAAATGACCCTTTACAGGGTTAATGAAAAGTTACTCAGACCCCCACCGCCCTCTGTGGCCAGAATACCACATTTGTAATTTCAGAGAGGCGGGCCACCACCTGTGGACTTAGAAAAAATTCAGCTTACAAGCCTGGTGCTATCCCTGCAAACAGTCAACATCGCATGGATGTTCAGATCATGTCTATATTGGGTCCATCGGTCAAGACCATGTCTGTAGGACGTCCTAACTAGGTCTTTGCACAGTGGAGCAGTCTGCTTTCAGCATGTTTCCTGCATGTTTTAGATCATGAACTCAGCTGATTTGTTTGATTTAGTGATGAACCGCTCCTGTAGACACTAATGAAGGCTGAGGAGACATTTCAGCTGTTAGATTAAGGTGTTAAAAAGACGAACGCACAGTGAGGAGATAGGTTTCACTTTTGCTTTGACCACAGATAAGTAATAACAGACACTAGGGGGTGCTAAAAGCAAGCAAAACTGCCAAGTGTGCCTTTAATCTTAATCTGACCAAGATTGTTACCTAAACAATACTGACTAAGTATCCTGTAAACATAAACATGGGAATTACAGCCATTTCCATCTTTCTCCATCTCACAGACAATTTTGGCTCCCAAACAGCTTCTCATTTATTATTATTATTATTATTATTATTATTATTATTATTATTATTGATATTATAATTGTTATCATCATTATGGAACTTGTGAAGTGCCTTGAGACAACTCTTGTTGTGAATTGGCACCATATAAATTAAAACTGAATTAAAATAAAACTGAATTAATAGTGATGAGTTGTTCACAAAACAACTGACTGAGTGGTGAGCTGACTCCTGGCTCAAAACTGTTGATTATTTTGTTTTATTTTTATTTTCTTTCCAAAAGCTGTGTTCATATCATGCTGCATTCAGTCGATCAATTCAAATATAAGGACACCATGAGGTAATAAAGACATGTGTCTGTTGAAGCAGTGGTACCATCTGCTGGGAGTAAACCACCATCCTGTCATAACCCAGTGGTATAATCTGAGTACTTTATCCCACCAGATTGGTTGCATTAAAACAAAAACACCGGTGGCTCCCAGGTGCGAGCTGGCTCTCGTAGCTGAAAGTACAAGCCAGAAAATGGAGCCAATTTGTTCATGAAAGACACAATGCTATTTAAATGGGAATTCAATCATTGCATTGGCCAACTTTCCTAAAGTCATTTTATAAAAGTCATTATACTTCTAATGCATGAAAATGGTGCTAAACAAACACAAAGTTTTTATTATGATTATTTTCCACATTTTGTTAAAACTGCTATAAGAAAAAGTGCCCATATAAAGAGGTATCTATTAAGCAGCTGTGCAGCAGAAAACCAAATCTAGTTGTCATTTATCTAGATGACATTAAGACATAATGTGACTGAGGTGTCAGGAGAATAACTAAAAGATCTCATTTAAAGGCAAAACTGTGTTCTAACATAGAAAATCCTGGGATTATACAATCCTTAGAGGAAGTCTGTGCATGGAGGATGTACATTAATTTTCCAGATCATCACCAAGCACTTTGCCTGCAGCATGTAAAGTAAGACTAGTCAGAGGAGACAGACAAGACTGGGAATTATCAGTTTCACTCCCCACCAGCAGAACAGAAATAAATAGAAAGAAAAACTACATGAATCAGTGCACCAGCCTCTAATCTTATGTTTGTTGAGGAATTTTAAAAAGATTCAGAAATGAAAAGATGAAATAGTTAGTGCTCGACTTTCAAGATATAGATGATTACATTAGATGGTTACCTGCACTAGAAAATCAAACACAGGACGGTGAAACTAAACTACAAGTTGATTCACTAAATTGATATTGACTATTTTTAACAGAAGAAGCTCATTTTAGCCAATATCTGTCCTGATAGATGTAACATGTCCGTTTTGACTAAGGTATGTTTAAAAAAGGAATTTTATTCTCGTCTGTTTTATTTGTTTTTCTTTCGACAAAGTACTTGAGCTCAAACAGAAAAACCTTCATGTGCTGTTGAAGGTGTTACATCAATGTTACATTCTAAACATAACCCCCAGCGGCTACGCAAGACTAACCCTGAGCGCCGTCCTTTGAGGTTTGGATTGTGTCCTTGAACAAAAGGTTTGTGTCAAACATCTGACTGTAAGAAAAAAGGAAATTAATTATTCTAACTGTAATACACAGACACACGTGCACGCACACACTCACTCACTCACACACGCACACACACACACACACGATTATCTAAAAGAATTCAGACTCATTTACCGAATGTCCCACTTGGAGACTGAAGTATATAAAAAGTACATAAAATTAAGGGGAAATCCTCTTTTATTTTACCTGACCTCTGAGGATTTTTCACTGCCTTCTCCACACAGTGGAGTTGTAACTGCCTTCACTAAACAACATGCAAAATGTTAGTATTTATTTAACCTAACTTTAGAAAAGAGTGAGCTAATTCCCTATTTGTTCCCAGCATTTCAGTCAATGTTTAATAATTACAAAGAAAGAAAGAAAGAAAGAAAGAAAGAAAGAAAGAAAGAAAGAAAGAAAGAAAGAAAAACATTTGACTGTTTTTTACAGATGCAAACTTAAAATTTCTACTTTTATGTTTGGGATGCTGCAAAATTAACAGAAACAAAACAATGGAAACATTTCAAAGCTTAATGCTTTAAATGTAGAACATGTATATTAAAATTACACTCTAAAAACTGAGGAATGGAGCCATCATGAAGCTCAGGATTAATAAAGCCGATACACGAGAGAGGAGTAATAATGTAACTGTTGAAATGTTATTATCTAGCTGCATCATTTATTGTTTGTATCTGTGATAAAAACATTTAGATCTTGTGTTCCACACCTGATGAGATGGTTCATAAAAGATGGATCAATACCAACCAAATGCTGATGAGGATAGTGTATTTGTGAATCAGTGTGCTAAGTGCTAGTCTGAGTTCAGAGAGATTTGGTGGAGTAGATTAGTAACATAAACTTAAATAAAATAGGCACATCTTATGAGATCATGTTGTTTTTAAATCAAAGATCAAATATTAAGGATTTAAATAATTGCTCTTGAACATCACGGTACCGACACCTAGAATGAATCTTTTTTCAGCGTTACACCAAAGAGTTGCACTGGAGATCTGAACAGATATCTTTATTGTCACTTTCACCCTGTTCAAATGCATTTCTTTTCTCTGTTTCTACCTTCTAGCTATTCTATCTTCTCACATGTTCTGTTCTCCTTCCTTCTTCCTTGCAGTTGATAATTTTGTTCTTGCATTGCTTTCCTGTTCCTCCTCCGTCTGCGGCTTGCTGACGAAACAAACACCCACAGTGTCAATGCCAGTGAGTCAAATGGAAGCCGTGAAAAGTCCAGGAGGGGAGGACGTGAGCGAAGGCATGTGACTCGTGTGCTTATGAGAAGGAAAGTAGAGATACAAGAAAAAATAATTATTGTTGTTATTGTTGTTTTGTTTCTAAACTTTTACGAACCATTAAACAAAAATATTTGTAAACTTGTTCCAAGTTAGGTTTTAAAGACAAAAATTCTCTTGACTGAAGTGTTTTTTATGCAAAAGAAGAGCAGCAGAAAGGTCTTCTATAGTCAAATGCTCTTCACAAACAGGAGCATCAGGTGACGGTTTAGTGGAGTATTAATGCAGCAGATCAAAGAGTGCTGCATGAGTTTATCTGTATTCAAGAAGACTTCCACATCGACTTGATGTCAAACAACATTCCATTGTTACTTTATTGAGTCACAGTTGAGGAGGAAAATAAATCCCACAGGAACACCCAAAGCTTTTAGCCGAACTTATAAAATGTCATAAATATCCTAAATATTTGTGTAATGTACCATTTTCTCAATGAGCTCTCTGACTACACCTCAGTTTAATAACAAAACCACATTACAGCCAGTTTTTAAGCAAAGGGATTTTGTTTTTAATTGATTTTTCTGAGATAATTATGACTTTTGATTTGGTGTTTCACTGCTCCTCCACATCGAGAGGAGCCAGTGGAGGTGCCTCGGGCATCTGATTAGGATGCCTCCTGGATGCCTCCCTGGTGAGGTTTACCAGGAGACCTTAAGGGAGACTCAGGACAGGCTGGAGGGACTATGTTGGCCTGGGAACACGTTGGGATTCCCCTGGAGGAGCTGGCCCAAGTGGCTGGGGAATGGGATGTCTGGGCCTCTCTGGTTAGGATGCTGCCCCTGCAACCTGACCCCGGATAAGCGGATGAAATGGATGGATGAACACTTTTGAATATGATTTTAGTTCACTTCTATCATTGTATGATTTTTATTTGTGTGTGAAATGCTTAATTTTGTCATTTATCTTGTAAGTAATTAATGTTTTACACTGCACAAGCAACTTGTTCAGCATAATGGTACGAGTCAGACTATTTCATTTTAATTCAGTTATTTTTTTTTAATAAATTTCTTATTCACAAAAAAAAAACATCTTTCTTGGACAGATAACAACAAACACCAAATTAATTGCAGTCAGTTCAACCCAATTATATCACAATCAGATTCAGGAGATTTTAAAATATCAAAACTAAACAAATAAAACTTTAAAACAGCATCAGTTATAAACTCTAATCTATTTCAGGGGTTTCAAAACACTGTTTATAGTTATTGTTAACCTAAGAAGCTCCATCACTGGGGACAGTGTTATGGTCCAAGGTCTACAGTAACCAGACTGGTGTTTTGCCCCTGAAGCTGCTGGGTTTGAAAGACCTGACTCAGACACGGCTGGGAGACTGAACTTTGGCCACAGAGGTCCAGTAGTCACTAACAAGTCCCAGCAAATATATATCAGGATGTGTCAGCGCAGCTTGTCTCTCATCTTGAGGGAAAAAAATCTTCTTCTTTTTTGTTTCTTTTGTTAACTGACTCATTTTGACCAACTCTGTCAGCTAATGGGCCAGTGGCCGGTCCATTTATCAGGGAGTCAAGCTGTTTTTGAACCGAGCCTTCTTTCCTCATGCAGAGACTTGTCAGCTCTGCTCTGTGTTCACACACTGCACTGTGAAATATGGCATGACAGGAACTGCAGAGGTTTTAAGCCCGAGTTTGTGACCCTACTTACACAAGAAAGAAATATGGATTTTGACTTCAGGCTTTGAGGCAAGACTCGGTGGAAAAGATGTTTGTGCAACTCTGCATAGAAAATGGCAGCAGAGAAATAAAGAGCTGTAATTTATGGGTAATTTTAAGGTACAGCCAAATGCTTCTTACACATTTCCACATGTTTTATCCAGACAAAAAGCAGTTTTGAGCCGTTATCTAAAATAAGCTGAATGCCACAATAACAAGGTCTTACAGAAACACAAGTCTGTATGTCGGAGAATGTAACATTTCTACACTGATAATTTAATGGCTTTCAGAGAATTTTCCAACAGGGCAGTGGAAATCTCAAAGATTATGACACTATCAAAGCAAATCAAAAGTGCTCTGTAATCCTGGCGCAGTGATAAAATGCCAAGGCAGTGCAGAGTGCTCACTCATGCTTTCAGCTCCTGACCTCTGCAC
This sequence comes from Aphyosemion australe, assembly GCA_006937985.1. Lineage (NCBI taxonomy): Eukaryota > Metazoa > Chordata > Actinopteri > Cyprinodontiformes > Nothobranchiidae > Aphyosemion > Aphyosemion australe. The sequence continues at coordinate 2,435,935 of SSNS01000056.1, read as the reverse complement.
CGCTGCTCTAATTCTGACATCCAGTGAACCACTGCAGAAACGTATTGAATCCATGCGTAGAATCCTGACATTTCACTTGATTTTCACTTAAAACTAGATAAACTGTTGTGTGTTGGATGCCACAACAACTCACTTTTCTAAATTGTATTTCAAACCATATTTTGTCATTTTCTTTGCGGTAACAGACAGTGACATGAGGAGTAAAATGGGAAGAGACTTAGGTACAAACATTGCATTTGACTCGGTCTGTTGAGTTACCATGACAGCCAGAAGCCACATTTAGGTGTTAAACAGCATCTTCCAAATTGTGTTTTCCCTGCTGTGTGAATGTGACGTAAAAGACATCTTAAAAAGGAAGCCCTGGGCTTCATGGTGACACAACCAATTAGTGTAAAAACCATGTACATGCAGCTGCATTTTAATGAATCCCATCTCATTTTCTGCTGTCATCGCTGTCTTTCCTTTCTAGTATCCCTAACATACAACATCAGAGACAGAAGTATTTAAACATTTACATGAGGCAGACCACCATGCTCCCAGCTGAAGTGACAAATCATATTTCTTTAGTGCAGAAAACTACTTTAGGGCCACGGACTGACACTCAGATTTCATTTTAAACTATTACATAAAAAAAACTAAATGCTAAAAATATACACAAGACCTAAGAGGACAATTCACAAGATCTTGGAGCATCTTTAAGAATGGAATAAAGTTCAGGCTCAGCAATCCCTCAATAAAATGGCTTCACTAAAGAGAGAAAAGTGTATGTGTGTGTGTGTGTGTGTGGTGTGTGTGTGTGTGTGTGTGTGTGGGGGGGGGGGGGGGGGGGGGGTATTTACAGTGTTTAAAGCGTGACTTATGAAATCAACATGTGTAATAACTAGGGGTGGGAATTTGCCGCGTATACTTATGATTAATTAATTAGAAAAAAATAATGCGGTAAAAAAATTAATGCATTTAACCCTTTAAGTAGTAGTAGTAGACTTTTATTGCAGACTCGTGGTCCAAGGAATACATAAAAATAAAATACAAAATAAAAAATACAAAAAAAAAAAAAAAAAAAAAAAAAAAAAAAAAAAAAAAAAAAAAAAAAAAAAAAAAAAAAAAAAAAAAAAAAAAAAAAAAAAAAAAAATGACCTTAAAAATAAAGACACGTTAAAAGACCCTTATCCTACAGAAGACAGTCATACCAGTGCTTCCATATTCTAGAGGTGTAGCGTACAGCACTATATCTCATGTTAGTCAGTGTTAGGATGACACTGTTCTCTGACACATTCAGACGGCATATAAATGTATACATAAAATTTCTTAAAACAGTCTTTAAGACCGAGGGTCCCCCAATTTGGGGATGTTGAAGTTTAGCAGCAAAATACATGCCCTAAATATGAATATAGCCAAGCTGCACCTCTAAAGAAAGCTCAGACCCTTGGCTACAAGATCCTGTAAACCTTTTATATGTGCTCCAAACACAACTAACACTACAATCAAATGAGTGATCAGAAATCCCTCTTCATGTGTTTTTGCCTTCATTTCTGTCTCTTATGATGCTAAATCAAATCAAATTGCACACATTCTATCAACCCATTATTATTATTATTATTATTATTATTATTATTATTATTATTATTATTATTATTATTATTATTATTATAAAGACAATACCATTATCAAAATGTACTAAAATAGTATTGTACTTTTAGGTCTGTCATTTTTGCCAGTGATATACACATATATATTTTTTTCTCCTGTTTTGAATTGAAATACAATTTAAAAGCTTTTTTTTAGAAATTAAAAGAGCTTGTGTTTACAATAATGTCAATGACTATTGTTTGATTCTCTGTCTCATTATTTTTATTTAAAAAAATATTTTCAGGGCAAATTTTCTTGAACAATTAAAATACGATTAATCAAGATTAATTAATTCCAAAGCCTCTAATTAATTAGATAAAAATTTTTAATTGAGTCCCACCCCTAGTAATAACCAAATGTAAGACTTTGACACAGAACCTGAAACCAAATAAAACCATAACAACCCCTTGTGGCCGGTTTTAGTATGAGGTTTAAGTCCAGTCCCATCCATGTAAACAAATGGGGCAGTTTTCTAATTAAAAGATAAATATGCACCACAAGGTTAATAAAATGTTCTTCTGGCATTAACTTTTTTTATTCTCCTATTTCTTAACATGCTGCTTTATGTTCAAATTTAATTTCTTCCTGTATGTTTGTGAAAAGTAGAAACACCATAATTGTGTGTCAATTAGTGGGCGGGACTTCCAACCAAAACATAACAACATGGCAGTGCCTATAAACAAGATTTTTGACTTCACTTTACCAAAGAACATAAAAAAGCCTTGTCAGTCATTGTCAATCACCAGCTACTACATATGATCTTAAAAATCTGACCAAATACTAAACAGTAGTTTATTCTGATGCATTTCCTTCAGTATTCCTATAAAGAGAATATTAGAATATAGTTAGGTTTCAGTTTAATTGGTTGATATAAATAGGAAACCTGTATGTTTTTCTTACAAAAAACACAATCGCCTTCAGTGTAGAGAAACTCTGCAGACATGAACGTAAGTTCAGTTCAATGTGACTCTGACACTAATAGAAATTGTACCGACACCTTCATGAATATTAAATGTCAGAAAATGCCACAAACATGGTTGACTTTAAAACATCTTAGGAGGGTTTGCATGTGACATATGTGTGTGTGTGTGTGCGTGCGTGTGTGTGTGTGTAAGTATATTTTTCCAGTCACACATCACAGCAGCATGCCGTTGTAAAGAAGCAACCACTTTACAATAAGGCGACCTTTACCAAGGATGTATGAATAGAACTTGAATAATATAATAATTCATTTAAAACACATTATAGAGCTGATTTAAGCCTTTATAAACTGTATAAGACTGTTCATCACCTGAAGCAGACTCATTGTTTGGCAGGAACATGTCACTAATGTCCTACATTAAATTTGCAAAGTGTATTAACGGTAAATAAAGTGATTACAGCTTAATTAGAAACTGTATTATAAGATAATTTGCCACCTATAAGAGTTGTCTGTGAAAACTTTAGACACTGAACTGGCTCAGAATTAAACTGAAGCTAATAGAAAGTTAAAATCTTCTGTCGTCATCTACAGATTATCACTGAGACAAAGCTGACCAACAGATTGGTTTATTTAGTGTTTTACAACAAAGTCAGACACTAAAACATTTCTACCATGATACTTAAGCAGGATATGCTGATCTGCTGCTAATACTTGAAAGGCTAAGAAAAAAAATCACTGGATGCATTTTTTGACAGATTCCAATCAAGGTTTTTGTACCTGAAGAAAGAACTAGCAAAAAAAAAAATGCTTCCTGAGCGAATGTGTTTACATGATTATTTTGAAGGTTATGAGTTATTTGCTTAGGTTTACATAAGATGCTATAAAAATAAAGGAAAAAAGTTTTCAAGGTAAAACTACGCTCCCTCACTTTAACCTGGAATCAGGTTGAAATAGTCCACAAGCTTCCCAGAAAGATCTGTAGACTTTGTTGTAAAAACATTTTTAATTCCTTCTCAGGATTTAGAACAAGCAAAAACAGTTTTCCTCCTCTGATCATGACTGTGTGACCTAAGGTATTCTGTTGCTGTTGGAGGTCACTCTTAAATGGTAAATGGCCTGTATTTGTATAGCACCATTCTTAGGGTTCTACAACCCCCCAAGGCACTTCACAACACAATCAGTCATCCACCCATTCACACGCTGGTGGGGATGAGCTACATCGTACAACCAGAGGAAGTGTTCTGGACACTAATATGAGCTTGTTCCCAATGCAGGCTGGACTAACGTAGGACTGAATCTTGTTTCTGATCAAGCTCGTAGTGTTTCTAAACAAGGTTTTACGGTTGTCTATGTTCTTTAAAACTCCTTGTTATGTTCTTTCTGTGGTTCTTTTCTATCTCCATTGGTTTTCCCTGCTCAATACACAATAAACAGCGGAAGTGAGGCTCTCAACGCCGGCGAGGCTCTGAAGATGGCGGCTGTGTGTCGCCGAAACTGTCAGTAATTTAAGGTAAAAAAAACATTGCTACACTGTGTATTGAGCAAGCAAAACCAATGGAGATAGAAAGGAACCACAGGAAGAACATAACAAGGTCTCACGGGTTTAGTCATGGAGAGAAGAAGGTGTGGTTTGGAATCTTCTGGATCTCATTTCTGCTTTTTGAAGATGATGCTAACACCTACAAGCCTTTATCATGATGGGGTAGCTGCTCTGAACCTGAAGCCATGGGTTCTCAAATAGAAAAGGGTGGAATTCTCCCTCTGGTTTAGACATGACTCTTTGCCTGAAGATGGGGAGTTCGAGTATCTTGTTGTCTCGTTCACAAGAGATGGATCAGGGCTTAATCACAGATGCAAAGCTCTGTTTTACTGGTCCATCTACATTCCACCCTTCAACTATAGCCCAAGATTTAAATCATGACCTAGAGATAAAGATCATGGATACAAGCAGCTGAACTGATCTTCCTCCATAAGGTTGCTAGGATCAGCCTTGAAGATAAAGTGAGAATTTTGTTATTCGTGGGGAGCTGAAAGGCCTCCTGGTTGAGGTTTTCCAGAAAGGCCCAAGCACTCGAAGACAGACCCAGAGCTCACTGGAGGGATTATATATCCCTTCTGGCCTGGGAGCATCATGGAATCCCTCAGGAGGAGATGGAGAGGGTCAGCTGTGTTTTCTTTCTTTTATCTCAGTTAGCTGGATAAAAAGGAAAAGGACGGATGGATGGATGGATGGATGGATGGATGGATGGATGGATGGATGGATGGATGGATGGATGGATGGATGGATGGATGGATGGATGGATGGATGGATGGATGGATGGATATTTAAGGACATTGCTGTATTGAAGTTCTAGTTCCTCTGCAAAGCTGAATGTATGAGACCTGGTTTTTCTATTTAATTTAAGCAGAAATGTTCTAAAGCTTCTTCACAATGCCACATGCATTCCTTTTCCTTTTATTTAACAGAAAACAGCTGAAAACTAAATCTGTCTGAACAAGACTTAAACTTTACAAAAGTTTAAACTAACATGTAACATAAGTAGATGTTTCTCAGGTTTTTCAGGACATTTGCTGGTTTAAGCATAAAAGAGGTGGGCCTGTAACGACCTATCCAAATAAATCAGTAAAGCCGTTGTCTTTTATCTTACCTACAAAAAGAAACAAAAATTAATTTTCTATCACTTTAATATAATTTGCATTTCCAAGCAGAAAGTGAAGGTTTCAGAAATGATTTTCCTCTGATGACTTCAACATTTAGAACAAATGTAGAAATGACAAATTTCTGCAAAACAAACATCAAACATTTAGCTTCTGGTGTATTTTGTTACATGTTTATGCTTTAAGAGCTTTTAACTGTGTGTAAGCTGTGACTGAAATAGTTGGGTTTGTATTCAGTAACAATGAATTATAACTTTGTAATCATTCTATTTTGTGCAATTTGCAAACTTAAAAATAGATCACCTTAATTTTGTTTTTCCACCTGTTGTTAATGTGCTACGTGATCATTTGTAAAAGGCTGAAGCAGATTTACATATTGCCTTACATTTTTAAACATGACTTAACTCTTATATAACCCTTTACTTTTCTAATGTTTTTGTTCTTTGAGCACAAAAAAATGCACTAAGGGCATATAAGGGTTAAACAAGAGTTTCAGCACATGAACGTCAAACTTTAGAAAGCTTGATCACAACATAAACTTGGTCTAATAATACAGTTTTACAGCCATACACCCTTTAATGTGAATTTAAACTATTGTCTGCTTATCATGTCCCAGTATTGGTAATCTTTTTTTTTTTCTTTTTTTTTTTCATAATTATTAAAGGGATTCTACAAAAAAAAAAAACATTTCAATTTAGAAATGCTGGGTTGTGGCAGTTGCAGCATAACGGGAGCTAGATTAACATAAAGATTAGCTAGATATTTCATATAGTATGCTCTTTCCAATACAAATATGTATTATGCATATTATTTTTGGATGTCTTGACAACCAAATAAAAAAAGCTATTTACAACAAAAGCTTATTTTTTTTCTAAAAATTCAGCTTTCAAGGTCCTATTCATTATGAGTAAACGTGAATAAAAAAGTGTCCCACTCTCAGCTAGAAATAAAAAATGCAAAAAATAAAATAAAATGATCAGAGGACCCCTCTACTACAAATAACCTGAGCAAGATGGTGAATGTGACAGATTATTATTTATTCTATTAAAAGTGATCGAATATTCCAGTTTTCCCAAAAAATGTAATGATTCATTTAATGATTATTTTAATTATTATGATTATTTTAATGACAGATTTTTATTTCACTGGCATTTCCTGGAGAGGCTGTGCACGATAGAATGTTCTGTACAAGTCCTGATTTTAGAGTGAAGCCCCATCACTAAAATTATCCCCATGCAGAAAAGGTCAAGTGTGTCTAATTAGCTTTGGAAGGTTGATGTGACTCAACAACATGACTCCTCGGTGCTAATTGCCACTGGCAAATAAAGAGATGCCATATTGACAAGTGTAGAGTTAAGGAGACATGCTGCCATCAGCGACACAGTTGCCTGTCTTTCTGCGGCGCTCTACATTTTCCAATTATTGACTGAGAATATTCTTCATTCCTGAATCTTGCTGCTTATACATCATTACCAGCAGTGATCAATCATTGATTATTAAATGAAATGTCCATTAAGTCTGAGCGGTATTACCATACTGGGCAAAGGGCCAAGGAGAGATGCTGGAGGGAGCAGAAGCACCAAGTTCAGCCTCGCTGCAGCTTCGTTTCATCCACTGACTGCAAAGCTGAGGGTCTTTTTTCTCCAAGTATCGGATATTTTCTCAGTTTGCACGTGTGGGCTCCAAGAACACAGATATGTTTTTCTCTCTACTCATAGTGTTCTGTACATCCACATACTATCACACGTTCAAAGACTCATTCACACACTAAGTCACGTGTTTTCCAGCTCGTCTCATATCCAGTCTGTTCAAATAAAACCGTCAATCATTTCTGCTTCCTTTGATTTCATCTCCCCATAAAATATTTAACAATAATATACATTTATCTCTGTTTGAGATGGGAAAGATCAGCTTGTTTTTTATTTATTTATTTAACTGAAGCCCTTTAAAGAAATGCTAGAATTTTTATAAGCATATGCATCACTAAGAGTCCAAGAGAAGATCTGGTGTTTAGCCACTGCACTGGCTTTAGCTGGAATTAAATAAAGAAGTAAACAAATAGTGCATTTCTATTTAAAAAAAGAAAGGACAGCTTGGCTTGGAATGGAACTGATTATGATGAATATTCAGACATGAATCATCATTATGTCCTCAAACAGAAATGAGATATTTTACTATTAACTGAGACAGACTTATTACCAACAAGCTAAAAATGGATTTGTCATCACCCATTGTAGTGGAGTCGGACTGTCTGGTGTCCATTAGAACCACAGCAGCAAAGACTGACTGGCTTCTGTTTGTGACAAAGTAATATTACTACACGTGTAGATTTATTGGTTATCAGAAGACACTAACTACAAATTAAAAAAATTCCAATCATGTAGAACTTGTGTTCATTCTGAAAAAAGACATAATGTTGTCAATCGTCAATAAATATAAAGTCCCATTAGTCATCATCACACAATGGTGAAATTACATCTCCACATTTGCCCCATCCCCGTGGTGGGGAGTGGGGAGCTGCAGCTGTGGCCGCGCTCAGGAACTATTTGGTGGTTTAACCCCTTAGTGCTGAGTGTCAAGCGAGGAGGCATTGGGTCCTTGGTATATATCTCACTAGATGCCTTACCTGTGCTGTTCGTCAATTGGATGAATGTCCCTACGCGGCGGCCATCTTACTTCGGACAGCTGCTCCGTTTCGTAACATTGGTGTCAATGGTGAATGTACTATTTAAATGACTCTAACTTGCTCAATTTTCAACCAATTTTCAAACGGTTTGATTTGTTATAAACGTCGGAGATGTGGCTGTAAAATATGACGGATTTGGCCCATTAATTTAAAAATGTGCAAGTCTGTCGTCTCAAGCCTATGTGCTATAAGGTTTGTAATAATGCAACCCGCTTGTAAATCCGTTAATATTTAATCGAGTTAAAAGTGTTTTTGTTTAAGCTGTTCACTCACCTTCCATCTGCTACCACTGAGAACGGACCGTAAGCTGTCCGAGGTAAGATGGCCGCCGTGTGGGGACGCTGTCGAGTCCCAGTTAAGGCATCTGGCAATATATATGATATCTATGCTTGGTATGACCTGACTGGGATTCAAACCCCAATCTCCCAGTCCCAGGGAGAATAAAAACAACAGTCTGGTTCTGAAATACTCAACAATTTATTTCTTCCTTCACAACGTTTTGGGTTTGATTTCCAAACGTTCTCATTAGACTGGCTCTAATATGCCATCGTAAATTCCTCATAAGTGGTTTTGTGTTGCAGTTTGACACTTTAATTCAAATGATGGTCAGTTCTTGTTATCAACTGGTTATAGTGTTGGTAACATTTTATATTCAGGTTACATGACATAATGTTATGGATCAAGAGGAAAACTGACTACAAATTCATCAGACAGGACAGGTGGAGCTGCAGTAGGCTGCACACAGCTCTGAATCGTGTGTGTGTGTGTGTGAGTGAATGCAATGCCAGTCTTGATTTGTTTTTCAGTTTTTTTCTGTCAATCTTTTTTCCTCTACTTCCCTCCTGAGTGTGTGTTTCGTGCCTATGTCTCAAACTTTCTGAGCACCAGTGGGTTGTTAACTAGATTTCCCATCAAAAAGTTCTGCTGTTTTGCTTCTGATACGGACTAGTTTGTAAAATCTGCTCAAGGCAGACGAGTCCATGAGCAGGTGATTTGCTACAAAGCAGTGCACGAGTTGGACTTTCCATTCAAACATCCTGTCAGATGTAAAATAGGTCAAATTCCCAAAAGGATGGTTAAAAATAATATATACACAACACTATAGGACAGAGGGCGTTGCAGTTACAAATGCTGCAGCGGGTTCTAGTTCTTGTGTGAAGGTTGGTTGTTTGTATGTTTGTTTTATACATTTACCATTTATATTGAACATACTGGATTTGCATTATTCTCTTCCTGAAATCGTAGAGCCTATGTAGTATATCCATGTGCTCCCTGACACCTCTTTGTGAACTGAAGTGTATTGTGCAATATCAATGCAAAAATGTGATTTAGTAGAGCAAATGTGCATGTACACATGTGTGAATCAAAGCTCCATTCCAATCAGATTCAGCTTGATCTCGGGTGCACTGGGAGGTCTCCAGCTGACGTAAAGGCGGAGGGGGAGCGCCCAGAGAGACCCCGGCCCAGAACAAGGCCTTCTCGCAGTGGGAAAGGCGCGTTCAAAGGGCTCATTTGGCCCCGACGGTACCAGCAAACACAGCTCATTTGCCACTGCAATTCTATTTTCACATCATTTCAATTTCAAAGAGCCTTCTGGCTGCATTAGCATTTGGCTGGGATAAAAGAAGAGTTAGTGAAGGGTGGAAAAGTAGAAAAAGAAGCACAGAGTGAAAGAAAAGCCAGCAAAGTAAAGTTTGTGCAGTGATACTAGCAGGGATTTTTATTTTTTTGGCATTTCTAAAATTAGTGTCAGAGGCTTATAACCTTACGTGTCAGCAACTCATCCCGTGTTGCTCACTCATGTCTCGGTCTTTCACCTCAGTCAGGATAAAAAAACAAGACAAGAGCTTAGTTTTATTTTGGTTAGTGTAATTCAAAATGACTACTTCCCATTTAGTCTGCTCCCATCCTCTATTATTGACATCAACAGTGTGAACTGTTTCTGGTGCATGTGAAGAGTGTTTTAAACGATTTAAACATGAGTTTGTGAAAGTGTTTCCAAGCATAGCTGAGAGTCTGATTCTTTATGGAGAAATAAACATAATGCCAGAAAAAGATGCAAAGACTCTGCAGGTGATCTCTGTGTAGTTATGTAAGCAAAGAACCACATTAGCCTCTAACAACAAATCAGACTCACTCACTTATTCTCTATACCAGTTTTAGCTCAGCAGGGTCGTGGGGAGCTGGAGCCTATCTTCAGCCAACAGGCAGGAGGCGGGGAACAGTCTGGACAGGACATTAGTCCATCACAGGGCCAAACATAAACAAATAACCAGGTAAACCCTCACTCACACCTAGGGGCATTTTAGAGTCACCAATTAACCTAATATGCATTTTGCTTTTTGTCTGTGTAAGAAAACCACAATACCAAGAAAACCCACGCATGGATGGGCAGAAGGGCTGGTTTGAACCCACAACCTTCTTGCTGCAAAACACCAGAGCTACCAACTACACCACAGTGTAGCTCCTCATCTTTATTCGAGTTCTTATTTTGATGAATTGCTTTTTATCCACTAGCAAAATTAGTGAAAATGTTAAACACCTCTTCTTTAAACCTGGATGTAAGTTTAAACTAATAAACGCTACAAAATATGTTGATGTGTTTTTATGCACTGCTCACCTGCTGCTTTAGATTCTGACCTCACGTTTGTTTACATTAATCCTGATTAGTACAGGAGTCACTAAAGGGCAGATTAATCTCTTTTCATAAAAATGAGCTGTTTGTCTCTGCTGAGAGCAAGAACAAAGGCAGTTCCTTTCATTAATTATAGAATTCACCAGCTCTTGTTGCAGCTGGTAGGAACCTTCTAAAAGGCACGATGGAAACAGGAACATCTGAAACATCATTGGTAATCTTAAATCGTTTGAATGTCCTTATTGGTTCAAAGTGAAAAAGAAGAAATCTACTTCCTGTCATATAAAAGAGCTCAAATGTCAAACGGTTGTGATTAAATGTAACACAATAACTCTTCAAATTAGATTATTTACCATATAAAAATAATGATAAACTACCTTTATATTTTTTGACTAATATGCAAGACATATATTATATCCAATAGTTGTTTATATGGTTTGTAATAAGCACTGATCACAGACCTGCAATTTACAAAACAAGCTTGTACCTGAACTTGAAAGTGTCGTCTCGGTAGCGGCTGCTCTCTCTCCTTTCTGTTCTGTTTGTAACCCCACCCCTTCCCCACCTGCTCAATGCGGACATGCAGACACCACCACACATCATGTAGTGACAAAACAAATGCAAATTGACCAGAAAAAAGCATAGAGGTGAGAAAAAAACGTTGATGGGTCACTTCAAAGAGCCAACTCTCAGAGGCATGTTTCTTTGCATCCAACACTATCATTTTGATACCATTTACTATTTCCATCCATCATCTGAACCACTTCATCCTCACTAAGGTCACAGGGAGCAGGTGCCTAACTCCAGCAGTCAATCGGCAAGACGCAAGGGACCCTCTGGACAGGCCCCCAGTCCATTCATGACCATTAACACACCCTCTCACACTTAGGGACAACTTAGAGCTCTTATCAGCGTGCATGTTTTCAGTCTGTGGGAGGAAGCCGGAGTTTGTGTAACATGAAAACTCCAAACAGAAAAGCTGCAGGATACGATTTTCCAACCTTTTTGCTGCAAGGCAACAGTGCTGCATACTGCACCACCATGCTGCCACCTATTTACAGTTTTCTCCCAGATATGATGATGATGATGATTATTATTATTATTATATTTTATACTCAATCAGATGTTAAAGGTCAACTTTCCTCATATTTTTAATACATTTGCTGTGGTCTCTAGTAGGAATGAAGTAAGTTGCACTCTAAGGGGAAAAAGCACCTGTTTGGATGTAGAAGTCAGCAAGAGGAGAAATTAGCATCAGACAGCAGGATTTGGAGTTTTATTTATTGATATTTAGACATCTTGCCTCGGATTGGCTAACAGCAACAAGACTCCACCACTGACTCTGTTTACTCTGCAACATTGATGTTTTATCTTCTTCACTAATAACACAAACCTGAAGGAGTTCTGCTGTGTGGTGGAGTTGCTAATGCTAACATTTAGATTCTACTAGCTGAGACGTTCTCTGCTGTTTCCTGGACGCTAAACCAACATCAGCCTTCCCGGCCGTGAGTCAAGATGGGTGAGTCCATGAATGTTTCTCAGTGAACCCGCTCTTTAAAGACCGAGTAACACCTAAATCAACTTTTATTTGCCCGTAACCTGTATAGAGTGTCTGATATAGTGCTGTAGACATGTGTATCATTATTTTGGCATTTTTAATGCGTCTTATTTAAAAACGAAGAAAAAAAATTCAGCCTAAAAACATCATTATATCTCCATCTTCAGAATAAAACTCTGCTCCACACTGATTTAGAATCAGCCACAGCTGATGGCTATAGATGTACGAGGTGATGTTGCCTGTCCCGTATTACATGGCTGCACTGCACTGGACTCCAGCTGGCTCGGCCACTCACGAGCCAAAATGAAACCATACGGCTCAGAGCCGCTCGACTCCTCGTCCCTTTATTTTAGTGAATGAGGTGGAGAGAAAACCCTCCAGCCTGCTGTTGTTTCTCTGTTTACTCTTCTGACAGAGTGGTGAGTCTGCTGTGTGCATGTTCATGTGCACATGCGAGTGTTAACGACTCATTCATCTGACAAATCAGCTGTGTTCATGATCTAAAACATGCAGGAAACATGCTGGAAGCAGACTGCAGCGCCAGGCATTTAAGTGGCCCGCCACTCTGAAGTTGCAAATGTGGTATTCTGGCCACAGAGGGCGGTGGGGGTCTGAGTGACATTTCATTAACCCTGTAAAGGGTCATTTTAGCACATACTGGCTCAAGAACGTGATTTAAAAATATGAAAATGTTGCATAGTATGGCTTTAAAAATTGCAAACATTTTTCTATAGTTTGCTGTAAATGTTTAGCTTTTTGTTTTCAAATTCATCCGATTTTATTTCTTAATTCTGATTTTGTCTTGTTTCGGTTTCTTCTCTAAAAAACAAACAAAAGTTTAAAATCATCAATTGATTTAAACTGTTTATGAAGTTACACTTGTGTTTTTGTCACTATGAAAACCGTAGAGTTTTAAGAACAGAAAGTAAAACATTCCGCTGAGGAGAACCGGGGGTACTGGAAACCTTGTGGTGCCTCATGTAAAGATCAAAAAGTTCAATTTAAGATCCCCGTGTGGCCATCAATCCACCTGTGCAGATGAAGCTTCTGATAAACTTTAAATAACATTCACATTGAAATTCTAAAGCCTGTGGTGAGGGAATCATAAAGAGTGCAAAGATATTTATCACATCAATAAAATGAGCCCAAGTGATCTACAGACTTCAGTCTCCACCTTTAAACTTCCACAAGTGCTTCTGATATTTAGTTATAGAAAATGTAAAACCAACAATTATTCATTTTTATTATGCTACAAACAACCATGTTTTATAACTGCATATTCAAATGGCTATTGATGTATTTTTTATTTGAATAATAGACTGATCAAGCTCGACTAACTGTCAGTATTTTTCTACTTTATGCTAGAAGCATTTTTCTGATTCCATTAAAGAGATTCCCAGCCACACTCGGGTGTTATCAGACTGCCATTTACTAAATTTATTCACCTCTTGCCATCATCTGCATATGTTTGGAAGCATCCATGCTGTATATCTCCTGTATCTCTCCTTCTGCCATCCCCCGTTCCCTCCGTTCTCCCTCTCTCCCTCACTGCACCACTGAAGCAGATGCCTTTGATGCCATGCTACAAATCACACATTTAGCTTTTCATCAATATTTCATCTAGCCATCCTTGGCTATGCTCTTTCTAGCTCTCTAAATCAGCACAGGCTGTTGAGGGAAGCAGGAGAATGTTGGAAGTTATTCGCCTCCGAGTGGGAAGAAAACTAAAGCAGGCTGGGGTCAAACTGTTTGCTTATGAGGGCCAGGTTAGTATGTCCAAACTGAGGGGCAAGGGCCATAAAAGAGCCAGTCTACCCAGACTGCGTCCACCTGTAACTTCAAACCTACGTGCAGATTTTAATCACTATAGTAACAATGTGTTAAAATGTGTACATCTTGTTTAAGGGGGAAAAAAATAACATTATTTTTTATTTGTATTGGAAATTTGTCTTCTTTAAACCATATGAACACTATAGACAAAAAAAAAGAAAAGAAAAAACTGGGAATGAAACGAAGGAACACAAAGACATTTAGTAAGTAATTTTACTTGCTGCACTTAGTTTTATTACAGAATACATTATTAAAGCAGTTGAAAGCAGCTGGCTTCCAGAAATGAGAAAATAAGGAGAGAATGATGGAATGTTGAAACAATGAATGAAGAAATAAATGAACATGTGCCTTCACTGTCAATGTACACAGCTCAGTCAAGTACTGGAAACATTTCTGATGAGACCAGTTGAGAGTAACGGGGGTGCAGCAAGCTTTTCTAAAGTGTGGGGGATGTTGAGCTTTCTCTGACACACACACACACACACACACACACACACACACACACACACACACACACACACACACACACACACACACACGCATGCATACACACACACACAATTTTTTATTTGATTTTTTTTTCTTATTTATTTGGTTAAAGGAACATGAGGCAGGATCTTAAAAAATCTGTAAAAAATTAAACATGTATGTTCATTTTTTCAAAGCTAATGGGTGATGAAGCGTTATAAACCAAAAAGAATGAGGCCACCCATGTATCGTTCCATTTTCTTGAACAGGCTGTTTGCTGCAAAATGCGCTGCAGTTCGGTCACGAATTTCCTGCGCTGCCCTACGGATATGGCGTCAATTGACACTGTTTGCGCGTTCACGACAGCTTCAAAACAGAAAGAAAATGTGTTCGACACTGCAGATCGGTAGGTGGAGCTAATGCACCTTAAGTTGCTTGCCAACCGCCAAACTCCAAAAGAAGAACTGTGGGAATGGATTCTACTGCAACCAGCAAACGACCAAGCGTGGCACAAAGGAAGTTTATTCAGCGGCATCTCGTGAGTCAAAAACCAAATATGGTAAAAGACAGGCAGGGACCCGAATCTATATCGGATACGTGATTGACGAATGGAGGCTGCTTCAACTATATCTGGGACTCAAAAAGGATGCTGCCATGGCTCATTTCCTAGTGAGCAGGTAAGAAACGTTATAGGTTGTGTTTAGAGATGATGACAATGATCTGACCTCACCGATGACTCAGAGAGAGCTAGCGTGCAGTAGCATTAGCTGTGATCATGCTACAGTAGTAGCATTAGCTGTGATCAGGGCTGCAGCGTGGATTGCTTCACCGCAATATTGTCCGTGAGAGCAGCGGGGAGTTGCCTTTTCAGCGTGAGATATTGGAGGTGTGGCGTGAGAGCGTGTGAAGAGGGTCAGGTAATGGTATTTTTGTGTTTGTGTAACATAGCCGTCTGTGCACGCTCCCGTGCTGGGCTGCAGTTACTCGCAGAGCCGGGCGCGTCGCTCGTGAGCATCGTTTCTTTTTTCCTGCCTCTAGTTCCTTTAAATCTTTTATTTATTTATGTATTTTATTATTGTTGTTGCTGGTTTCGTACGAAGCTGAAGTTGGTTCCCTTTTTTAGTTTCCAATTCAGAAAGGTAAATTCCAACTAATTTTTCCACTCCCTTAAATCTTAAATCTGCTCTAATTATAAAATATTTTTATTCAATCAGAACTCTTGAAATAAACATAGCCTACTTTTAATAAACATCACCCTATTGTGCTGAAAAAAATGTTTTAATCCAAACTCACAATAAATAATTAAAGAAAGATGCCTTCTTGAACTTTCACTAATCACCTAAAGGTTTCACAAATTACCAACTGTCCTTTATGGATTTTGCTGTTAATGCAGAATAATCTAGTCCAGGTTAGAAGAGTGTTGTAGTTTTGAGCTGGATTAGATCTAAGGTGGACCAGATGAAAAAAATTTCTGAAATTTGTGTTTTTGAACTGTAATAAATCTAATAAAAGTTTTATAAATCACCAACTATGTTTAGGCATCTGCTATTAGTTTAAAATAATCTATTTTAGTGCTGAAATCTTTTACTTTTTCTTCTTTATAAAACACAGATAGATCTTTCTTTACCTTATTGTGCTGACGTTTCGATCGTCACTGCGATCTTCATCTGAGCTAAGCCGCTGAAAGCAGCTTCACTTCCGCTTCACTTCCGCTTCCGTTTTTTTGTGTGTATGTGTTTTATAAAGAACAGAAAGTAAAAGAATTACGAAAAAACACACAGTATGAACGTACCAAAGATAAAAAAGTGCTGAAATCTGCTTCCTTTGAACTTTCACAAATGAAATAAAAGTTTCAAAAATCACTGTCTTTTAAGGATTCTGCTGTCAGTGCAGAATAACCTAGTCCAGGTTTGAGTCTAAGTATTGTAAATTTATAATTAAAGCAGAGTAAAGATGTTCGGGCAGTGGAAATATTTGTTGGAATGGCCCTTTCTTACTCTGAAACTAAAAAAGGGAACCAACTTCAGCTTCGTCTGGTACGTCTTTTTTTGCTTTTTGTAATAATTTAATCTGTTGTTCTTGATTAAGATAAATGAATGAATGAATAAATAAATAAACAAGCAACGTCTGAGTTGATCCATAGCAGGTATATGATACACATAACTTTTACAATTGGATTGGCTCCAGTATCAAGTGTTGATTTGCACAAACAAGCTGTTTACCCACACGAAGGCTGCAGGTATGTTGTGTGTGTGAGCAGAGTGCACCGGTAGCGGGCTTGTAACGAGTGCGCTTGTTTTTGCCGCTTGGGCGGTGTGGAGCGGTTGCGGAAACCCATTTCAACAACGGAACACTGACGCAACACTGGTGTGCAAAGGTGCGGGTTTCAATTAGTAACAAGAGAGGGAGGGGGAGAGGGCAAACACAGTGAGAGAAACACTGAGGAACTAGACTGATAGTAACATTTTTGAGCTAAACTGCGAGAAAAGTGTGGGTGTTTAACCTCCTCATTAGAAATGGGTGCGACGCCCATGGTGAGTAACTAGGTTTTTTTTCCAGATCTGATGTAACTGATTATAGTTTAAAATAGCTTTGCAAACAAGCGTAACATTTTACAACGTCCCGCCCATGGGACAAAACACATCACAGTCATGTGAAAAAAAAAATATAATAATAAATTACTAGAACAACAGAAAAATAATATTCAAGGTATTTGGCAAGTCCTAAATGGTATACTTAAAAACAAAATAAAAAAAGTTAACTATCCAAAATATTACATTATAAAATTCTGGATAAAAATTCTGAAATAGCAAATGCATTTAACCAGTTCTTTGTTAATGTCAGCTGCACTTTAACCCAAGAATTTGCTCCACCACCGGATGTCATGGAAGTGGACATAAGCAATATTCAAAATAATAAAAATTCATTTTTTATTAAAAGTGTTGATGAAATAGAAATTATAAATATTGTAAATGCATTTAAGAATAAGAGGTCCACTGATGGTTTCAAATTTGATACGACGTTAGTAAAGGGGATTTTTGATATTGCAACACCCTTAACATATATCTTTAATCAGTCCTTTCTTACTGGTATTTTTCCAACAGCAATGAAAATTTCCAAAGTGATACCAATTATCAAAAGTGGAGATAAACACAAATTTACAAACTATAGACCAATCTCCTTACTTTCTCAATTCTCCAAAATTTTAGAAAAGCTGTTTGATATAAGAATGAATACATTTTTAAATAAGCACAACTTAATTAATGACCGACAGTTTGGATTTAGAGCAAACAGGTCAACTTCTATGGCAGTTATGGATTTGGTGGAAGAAATTACAATAGCAACAGACAAGTTGGAAAACACAGTTGGTGTCTTTGTAGATCTAAGTAAGGCCTTTGACACCATCAATCATCAATTACTCTTATTAAAATTGCAAAGATACGGTTTTAGAGGTGTTGCATGTGAATGGATAAAGAGTTATCTAACTGGGAGACAGCAATATGTGCAAATCAATCATGTCAGTTCGGAAAAAGAAATTATAACTCAAGGAGTCCCACAGGGCTCAATTCTTGGGCCAAAATTATTCATTATGTACATCAATGACATTAGTCAAGTTATTAAGAATATGCACTGTATTCAGTTTGCGGATGATACCAGCCTCTATTGTTCTGGACAAAATATTGGACAGTTATTGCACACCATTGAAAAAGAACTGGGATTATTACAACAATGGTTTGATTATAATAAATTATCAATGAATGTGAATAAAACAAAATATGTTATCGTTGCTAATAAGTGCACTGATAACTCCACAAAATTAAAGATTAAACAAAAAGAAATAGAAAGAGTGAGCGACACAAAATTTTTGGGACTGTATGTTGATGAAAGATTAATATAATGGAAAGTGCATATAAACCATGTGAAAACAAAAGTATCAAAAACAATTGGTATATTGTGTAAAATTAGGGCAGTTGTAAATGAGAAATCTCTCTATTTATTATATAACGCCCTCATTCTTCCATACCTAACTTATGGTGTTGAACTTTGGGGGAATAATTATAAGAGTACAATTCAATCCATTTTCAATCTGCAAAAAAAAAAAAGCGATCAGAATAATCAATTACGCTGACTATTATGCCCCAACAAATCCTCTGTTTATCAAATTAAAAATATATATATATATATAAATATATATAAATATATATATATATATATATATATATATATATATATATATATATATATATATATATAGTAATTAATTATATATTGTATGTATATTGTAATTAATCTTGATTAATCACATTTTAATTGTTCCAAGAAAATTTGCACTGAAAGCAACTTTTTAAATTAAAAATAATGAGGCAGAGAATAAAACAACAGACATCAACTCAAGCTCTTTTCATTTCTAAAAAATACTTTTAAATTGTATTTCAATTCAAAACAGGAAAATAAAGTTGTTATGAACTGCTGCTGCGCATCATGTGTAAAAAACACTGCTGGCATAGGCTGGAGCTATTCCAGAAGCTTCACTACGCAGCCTTCTAGCTCCGTGACTGATTGGTCAATTCGGATGATTGACACCTCTTTTGGATGGTTAGGGCCAATAGAATCAGGCGTTACTCACCAAAATTAGATTGACAGCTCAGTCAGCCAACGAGACTCGTCATAACACGGACATACACAAACCAGGAAAGAGAAAAGTCCTTCTGGATGTTTGAGTTCTAAGCCTTTTTTCAGTCAAAATGGCTTTGTTTTCCATCTAAACTGTTTTCCATCTAAACTTTTTTCATTCTAAACTGTTGTCAGTGTGACACAAGAGGTAGGGCTAATAGTAAACGATAAGTAAGTCTGGATAAAACCAACTTTTCAAGGTGAAACATCAACGGTAACAAACTTTTTTGAGATATGCTGGGAAAAAAACGATTTCTGTTTTCTTGCTCTCTGGCTTCTATCCAGTGGCGTGTCTAGGCCTTTTAGAATGGGGTGGTCCAGGTGGGGCACTTGTCACGCCTCACAAAATATATTTTTTCATTCTATTGATTTTGGGAGCTCCACACTGTGCCATGACCAATTTCTTCTTCTTCTTCTAGCTGTTTTGTGGTGGTTAGCATGCTACTTCTTGGTGCATTACCGCCACCAACTGGAGTGGAGTGGAACTGGGATTCTAAATACTATTTATGTCAATATTAAAAAACAATAAAGAATAAAAATAAAACGGAAACGTGCTGTAGGCCTAGCGCAAGAAACCAATGTAAAAGGTTCATGCTGCCACCTACTGTTTTGGGGTTTGTAACCCCAAGCCTTTTGTGGGCAATGTGAAGAAATTTTAAATGGAACTCAGTGGGGTGGCACCTTGGGTGGCCAATCAGATTTCAAGGGTGGCATGTTCTACCCTGGGCCACTCCCCTGCTTCTATCTCTGTGAAACTAAGGTGTAGAGTATTGGGAGATGCATATTTAGAATCAGTAGGACCTTAGCTACAAAATGTGTGGATAGAATGTGTACAATTTGGATTTTGGCAGTGTTAGAGACAGAAATTAAGACAAAACCATCCACACATGAAGATGGATTTCTAATCACTCATTATTAGTTGTGTTTGGAGCACATAAAAAAGGTTTGCATGGTCTTGTAGCCAAGGTTCTAATGTTGTTTTGGAGGTGCAGCTTGACTATATTTATTGATATTTAGGGCATGTATTTTGCTGCTAAATTGCAACATCCCCCAATTGGGGTACCCAAAGTGTTTTTTTATTGACGCGTTATTTTTTTCTTATTAATTAATCATGATTAACGCATTAAATTCCCACCCCTAATATATATATATATATATGTAAGTATGTATGTATGTATATAATTTTGTTGTCAAAAGAAACCATAATGAATGTGGTTTCAATATTATAATTGTTACTAGATTTTTGATCAAAGACAACAGCTGATGAGAACTGAAAGATGAAGGTTAGTTTGTGGGTTAAACTCATTAAAACACTGGGGAGCAGAGGCTTGACGTCACCACATGCATAGTCACACTTGTTAATGGAGAGGATGTAACAGTCAGTGCCACCGATGCATTCACATGGAAAAATGCAAGAAACATGACTAAAATGGTAAAGACTGGCTGTGTAATTGACTGCGCAAATAGATTCAAAAAGAACTGAGGCAGAAGTTTTTGAAGACTGCTGAAGGGTAAACAAACGTCAACGTGGAGAAACAATGCAAAGCCGTGTGTTCTCTAAGAGTTCCTATTAAATCAGTGTTTAGTTTAGTCAAGTGAACACACAATAAGCTTTCCTCTGTTTCTAGTCACAAAGACATATTTGGATGAAACACTGGTATATTCTTTGATTTAGGGCTACATGGTATGTGTGCTACAAAGATAGGTATTTTTGCCTCAGATAGTTTTCCAAATAGGGTCAAATGAATAAAATAATGAATGTGGGTGCACCATGCTTCAGAGTCCTGCTCTTATCCCACCTATAAAGGCTACATACCAATCCTCTATACTGAACACCATTATGCCCTAAACCACTGATGGCACAAATGTTCCATGTTCATAGCCTGGCAAGCTGTCCTAATTATGTGAATATATAGTCTTGCCCCAACCAAAAAGACAGATCTCAGTCGTGGGGCAGAATCTACGATTGTCTTTCAAACTCTCTCCACATGCTATTGGACAACAAACGACGTGACGTCCTCACCGCTACAGTTGTCAGTCAACTCAGGAGATGTATAAAAACCAAAGACTGTTCAGAAAACTGTCTCACAATTAATTAGTTTGAATGCTTGGAAAGCATTCAAAGTATTGAGTTTCTCCTCCTCCATTTTTCAGATTCCGTACACTTTTTTGGACCGCTTCTTCTTCAACAATTTTTCACCTATTTCAACAAGTTTGGCATCAAACCGTTCAGGTCGTTCAGGTCATTCCGGCTATGACTTTTGGTATTGATATCTTGAACCGTTTCCGAGATATTCAGCTTTTTCTGCGATTTTTCAGCCCATTGAAATGAATGGAAAATGCTTCAAATCTTCATTTTTTTCACAAAATCGTTCATCTTTTTGACCTCTTACTTGCCAGGGTTAACTTCAACCTAGAGACTTCATTCAACTTTTAACAAACTCAAAAGAAGTTCAACTATTTTAGGTTCCTTCAGCTTCTTGATATCTTTTACGGTTTTTCTACAATCACAGGTTAAACTTGAGGTACGATTTTGGAAAGTTCAGGAACGTCTCCTCCTCCCCCCATTCAAAAGAATAGGGCCAAAAACAGACTTTGCTCGACTTCAGACCATGTCCTGAGAGAACCGTAGAACCGAGGGAAATGAGACTTGCGCTGGATGAAAGCTGACGGATTTTCCTCCGTTTTGAGCTATAATTTATGGACGTACTCCAAAAATTGTGGTCGTAGCGTTAACTAGTTTGGAAAGGTTTTAAAATATTTCTCCTTCCAGCAGCTGAGTTGTGCTGTCCCAAATATGGTCATGCCTTTCCCACTGTGACTGACAGCTTCAGATCGAAATCCAGAAGGGGAAATTCTGCTACGACCACATCTTTTGGGGTAGACGCGTAATTTTCTCAAAAACAGTAGGTTTTTTTGTCTGCTTCGATGGGATGGTCTCGATTTTGCTGTAGCTGCCACGGTTTTTGCGCTACGAGGCTCAGAAGGAGGAGTCAGCCAGATTTTCTCCCATTGGCAGCCATTCAATTTTTTCTCAGCTCAGGTGCTTCGATCGCTCTCCGAGAGCTAAACTGTACTCGTCATATCTCCTACAATATTAAAGATAGGCACACAAAAATTCACACAGAGCACCATCAAAGCCTTCGGCCGCTGACGGTTTTGGAATTTTTCGAACCGGTGCAATAGTTTTCGAATGGTGATGCGAGGTTCGAGGCGTGCAATTTGATGTTTGGAGCTTCAGATCTGGAGAACGGCAGATTCAGATGATTTTCTCTAAACAAAAATCTGCTACGACCACATTTTTTTGAGTACACTCATCAATTACTCAAAAACAGTAGTTTTACTCGTCCGCTTCGATGGGATGTCTTCGTTTTAGCTGTATCTGTCACGGTTCTTGAGTTACAAGCGTCAGAAGGAGGATTCAGCCACATTTTCCTCCCATAAAAAACAGGCATTTTCTGCTCTGTTCTAAGTCAGACAGCTGAAATTGTCTCCTCATATCTCCTACACAATTCGACGTAGCCACACAAAAATTCACACAGAGCACCATCGAAGCCTTCTGATGCTGACGCTTTTGGAATTTTTCTAATCGGTGCAATACTTTTCGAATGGTGATGAGAGGTTGGAGGCCTTTGAAGCTGCAGATCAAAGTTTTCTGCAGTCTCCCGTGACTTTCTCTAAACAAAAATCTGCCACGACCACATCTTTTAGAATTTATTCATCATTTTTCCAAAAACAGTAGATTTGTTTGTCAGGTTCGATGGGATGTCTTTAGTTTAGCTGTATCTGTCACGGTTTGGGCGCTACGAGCCTCAGAAGGAGGAGTGAGCCAGATTTTCTCCCACTGATCAGCTGCTGTCTCCGATGCCTTTCTCTAAAGAAAAATCTGC
>SSNS01000056.1:2306092-2411385 GCA_006937985.1 Aphyosemion australe | reverse complement strand
CCTACTCCTTCCCTTCCTCCCTACTCCTCTCTCTCTCTGCCTGTCTCTCTCTCGCTCTCTACCTCTCTCCCCCCTCTCTCTCCCTGATTGGCTGAGAGTTTTCAATTTTTTTCTGGCTAAACAGACATACACACCCACACATATTATACATCAAATTGATCGGCTTGGTCTAAGGAACCCAATGCCCCCCCACCCCAATCCCTGCTCTCTGATTGGCTGAGAGAGCTCAAGCATCTTTTTGGATAACAGAAATACGCACCCACACATATTATACATCAAATTGATCAGCTTGGTCTGATGAACACGGTGCCCCCCCTCCCGCCCATCCCTGCTTTCTGATTGGCTGAGAGAGTTCAAGCTTCTTCCAAGTTAACAGAAATACGCACTCAGACATGTTATACACCAAATCGATCAGCTTGAACTCTGTAAACCAGCCGTCCACCATCCCTGGTCTTTGATTGGCTGAGAAAATTTTGAAACCTTAAAGTTCAATTTCTGCTCTTTCTAACAGTTTATTTTTTATCTCATTCTGCTAACTTTGACAATTGAACTCATTTTCAACTTCACTTAAGTTCTAATGCATGTTCATCAATTTCAGCTGCTAAATTCACAGTTCAGCTAATTGTGAAAATTTAACTTTTAAATTATTCCTACTCAAATACCAGCTGTCTAGTTTTTTAAACTGTGTAGTGAGATTTCAGTTTTCTGCTGTTTAGGATTTTTTTCTCTATTCTCTACTTACTTTTGGGCTTTTTAAAACTTTTTAGCAATTTTTGCTCCTAAAACTTCAAATACATTCAGCACATTTTGACAATTAAGCTTAGTTTTAGCTTCAATTCAGCAGTTTCAGCTATTGTATTCAGCAATAAAGCATTCAAACGCATTTCTGCAAGAAATGCAATTTATCTAGTTAGCTGTTGGTTAAGCGTGAAGCACCTGTAAAATAGATCTAAGTGGTCACAATTGTGCCTATTATTCAGTCATTCGTGTCAGTATGCAGCCATAATGTTTCTGTATAATTATGAGAGCGCTGGCTGAATGACAAATCTTCCTCATCTATCTTCAGACACGCACCAAAGGCATGGCAGCTCAGGAGTTCCCCCAATGATCCACGGATAGAACAAGATGTCACTGGATCAGAAATGTGTTCATCAAAGTTTCCTTCTTGATGTCATGCCTTAGCCTGGCAAGCCATCCTATATATGTGAATATATAGTCTGGCCACGACCCAATTGGCGGCTCTCAGTCGTGAGGCGGGATCTACGGTTGTCTTTCAAAATGTCAGCACGCAATTGGATAGCGCTAGGACCAATCAGAGTGACGAACAACATGACGTAATCACGGCGACGGAAAAGCGGGAGGCTTTAATAGCGTCTAGCTTCAATGATTTCTGTCGTTTTTGTATGGAAAAACACGTGAATATCAGGTGTACTGGGACATTGCACTACTTTGTTTGATAAAAATAAGAAGCCGCTAAGTATAGCAGACAGACTTACGCACGTTGGAGTCTAAATAATCCAATGTTGATGACAAAGCCGTTTCAAACGAACATGTTTTCCGAGTTTCCGCCATGTTGCTTGGGTTCGCGGCCGCAGCGCTGACGTCATCGGCTACTCCCGCTCTGTGATTGGCCCATGATATAGAGCGCTGTGATTGGCCCAACCAAAACTATAGCGAGTTGTGATTGGATAGACACAGCAGTGGTTTGGGCTGCGAGGGTTCCAATGAAGCGTGCCTAGACCAAACTCTGCAAAGCAAGAATTGGTCTAGTTCACTAGGCTAGTCATGCCTCCCTCTCAGAGAAAAGTGTAGTTAATCCAAAAGTCAGAATATTAAAAAAAAAAGATTTTTTTATTCTGATGTCTCATTCGAGGCTGTAATACATTATAAAACCTATTTGGGAGGAAAGGTTTTATTTTTACAATTTAGCCTTCACCATTCCTCATCATAACACCCAGAAACATTCCAACTTCCAATAATGAGCCAGATTTATTGTACCGTTTTCCCTGGATCTACTTTTTTACTTCTACATTTATTTATCCAGGTTTTATCGAGGGCTTTTCAGGCCATATTAATTATTTTTGTCTGATTCCTATTTATACACAGAGTAGTAAAAGTTGTATTTTCTACCTTTCAGCTGACAGTTTCGGCTCCTTCCTGTTGCCTTCGTCAGAGTGTCACAGGTGTGCACAGGAAGGAGCAAAAACTATACTCTGTGTAAAAATAGGAATCAGACAAAAATAATTAAGACAAAAAAACAGAATGATCTTAAAGGGGACCTAGAATGTAAACCAACATGTTCCTTGTTGTTGTTGAATAAGACAGCTTGGGTGGTCAAAAGCAGCATGCCAAAAAGTCAAAGCCGTGTGTGACCTACTTTTTATGTAGATTAGAAAGTTGAAAAAGGAGAGAGAAAAACTTCTGTTCTGAGAAAGCCTTCCTTAACACGTCATAAGGGGGAGCCACGCCTCCTCAAACCTGCATGTCTCCAATGTCTGAGGCCTTCTGGGGAAACCAACCAATCAGCAAGCAGCTCATTATCATATTCATGTCCTGGCCGAGTGGGAGGGGTCAACAACTCTTCACAGCAAGGCTGGTTTAGGGGTTTTAGAATGGCCTGTATCAGGACTCCTGGGACAGATGAAAGCCAAAAGAACATTTCTGATGCTTGTTAGAGGCTCAAAGCTCTGTTTTAGATTGTTGATTAACTGCATTCTTGGTCAACTTTAAATATTTTCAGGCCATGATTTTAATTTTCATGAGCAATTCACTAAATGTACAGGATTTATATATTTTTCAAATATATGGTTTCATATATTAATTTAAGTCTTTAGTATTGTCAACCTTGTTTTAGTTTGACAGATATTTCCATATTCACTTGTATACGAATTTCTGTCCTGTCCAAGAACCACACAATGCTTTTCTCAGAGGTGGCAGCAGCTTGAGGATCATGGAAATCCTCGACCCCTATTAGAAATCATTCTAATGAAACCTAGCACTTTCCCTCAAGGGTCTTTCCTTCAAATCAAGGAGAACTGGAGCCAGAGATTTCATTGGTGTTGTAATCACCAGACGTGGTCAAAGCGCCTCAAAACATTTTCTGTTCAATTCATAAATACTTTTTGAAATTCAATTTTTGTGCATGTTTTTCTAAAAATGTATAATCTCCAGCTGGTGTTCATGGATTTTGCTTGAAATGTCATGTGTTGGCCTAGAATCTAGTCCTCCATTTTGTTGAAGCAAAATGACCAGTCTAGCCATGCTCCGTTGGAACCAGGGCTGTACTGGCCGTCGGGCAAGGTGGGCATTTGCCCACTGGGCTGACGGTAATTTTGGGCCGGCCAACTGTAAATTATTAAATAATATTGAGCCGCTTATTTGTTAATTTTTAGTCTGACCCAGCCCGGCCCGGCCCATAATAGGCTCTATGCACGCTCCAACTTCCGCATTCCACATAAGACCGCGCTTCTATG
The DNA here is from genome assembly GCA_006937985.1 of Aphyosemion australe. NCBI lineage: Eukaryota > Metazoa > Chordata > Actinopteri > Cyprinodontiformes > Nothobranchiidae > Aphyosemion > Aphyosemion australe. The sequence continues at coordinate 2,407,912 of SSNS01000056.1, read as the reverse complement.
TCCGGTTGCCTAATGGCACTTACACACTAGCACCGGGTCGGCTCCGATCGGTCGGCCTCAGTCGGCCCCGGCCCCGCCAGGTTGTTTACACACGTCTTCCAGGACACCCTTTGGAATGCGGACGTGATAGGCGGTCTCAGAAATGCGCGCGAAAAATTGGCGCGAATATATCAGTGATGTGGGCGGGTCAAAGGAGTGCGGAGAAGTCTGCCCGGTGTCTGCGCTCATCACAGCAGACGGGAACAGAGAAACGGCTGGGTGGGTCAAAGGAGCGCGGAGAAGTCTGCGGTCTCTTCCTCATTAAACAAAAAGCTGCGTGGCAGCACTGTGTCAGTGTGTGTGTGTGTGCGCGCGCGCGCGCTGTGCTCATCACAGCAGACGGGAACAGAGAAACGGCTGGGTGGGTCAAAGGAGCGCGGAGAAGTCCGCGGTCTCTTCCTCATTAAACAAAAAGCTGCGTGGCAGCACTGTGTCAGTGTGTGTGTGTGTGCGCGCGCGCGCGCGCTGCGCTCATCACAGCAGACGGGAACAGAGAAACGGCTGGGTGGGTCAAAGGAGCGCGGAGAAGTCCGCGGTCTCTTCCTTATTGCGGGAAGCCCCCGCTGGAGGATTCTATCCGCTAATCGGAGGTTCCCCCTAAAGGTAGGCGTGAATTTGAGCCGACCAATGAGTCGGCAGTGGGTGTGTTGGCCCGGTTTTCGGCACGAGTCAGACCACCTTCAGATGAGGGCCAAAAACACGTACGGTTCAGCCACAAAAATCCCCGGGCCACCCGGATGTGAAAGGACCTTACCCAATCCTGCCCGGTCCGAGCCGGTGCTAGTGTGTAAGCGCCATTAGTGGTCAGCGAAGCTGTGACATGGCTGAGAGTTTGGAGTTCACCCGGTGCTTCCTGGAGGTTAGTTGTTTATGGCTTTTTGGTCGGACGTGTTATTGGTAGAGGTTTATTTAAAAAATCGAGAGAACCACTTTTTTTCTTTTTTTTCATCTAAACAAAGAGAAAATTTGCCTTACATCGATGATTGTAACTTTTGGTAACTCCAGTAAGCACCGGGTGAACTCCAAACTCTCATCCATGTCACAGCTTTGCCGACGACTTATGACAACCGGAAATAGGAGTGCGGTCTTATGTGGAATGCGGAGGTTGGAGCGTGCATAGAGCCCATAGCCTCAGGACAGCCCTGTCTACTTGTTGGGGGCCTATCAGCACATGCGTTCTTGTATTGTTGTTAATAATACAGTTTAAACGCGGCATTTCTGTTACACCGGAACGTGGAAACTGCCTGATATTTATATCAGCCAACTCCATTTCTCCATCATGGTGCAGCAGCACTCTATCAAACTGAAGCTAGTTTATAAATGTCATCCTTTTATTTCTTCAGTTTTTGCATTTCTCGTGTCAGTAATGATAATGTTTCATTTGCTGCCAGTAAAAATTCATCATAATTCATTAATTTTATTTTATTTCAACAATTTACAAAAACAAAGCATGCTGGGAAATTTGTTCATCCAATCATTTTCATAGACGTCATACCGACAAAACTTCTAGTTTAGCTAACTTTTTAGTGGGGAAAAGCTAATAAAACTTTAGTTCAGCATTAATGTTCGGAGCAAGAGAAGAAAAGGCACAGGTGGATGTATGCAACTCAGAACTTCCTTGGATTGTTGTTTTAAAACATTTGTGCGTTTAAATTCAGTTAGTGAGCTGTTCAGGTTCGGGTAGTTCAGCCGCACGTCAGATTCATCCGAAAATTTCCCTGTGAGTACAGAATGGGGAGACTGGATATCCCTCCACCATTTGCTGCGAAGAAACGCAGAACCGACAGTGAGTACAGCCTCGCGCGCGTGTGTGTGAGTCAATCGCCTGCTGTGTTTTGCTTTTTGATCAGGACATTGTTTTATTTCTTTCCTCGTGAAATTACAGCTGAAACTCAAAAAATGAGAATCTGGTTCAAAAGTTGGTTAATGTCAGCGATCCAGAGGTGAAACTATTCTATGAGACAGACTCATTCCATACAAAGCCTTTATTTGTTATAACTGTGATGATTATGGCTTTCAGCTGATGAAAACCCCATTAGAATATTACATGAAATCAATAAAACAAGGATTTTAAATAGAGAAATGTCTGAAAAAGTCAATCCTACTCATATATGTACTCAGTACATGGTTTGGGTCCTTTTGCTTTAACTGAAATAAATTAACTTTAGCGTGATAATAACATTTTTCGAGTTTCACCTGTAGATGGGATTCATGGCTCTTTTAAGGGATCTGGAGGATCTGTTCTGATCAAAGGCTCAGCTAAAAGACTGACTCATTTTTAAACATGTTTACTAAAAAAATCCTGTACAGAGCAACTCATTTTCTCAGTAAATAATCCATGTGAATAATTATTCTGATAAAATCTATTTCCATCTGACATGTGTGGAGGATATTTAAGTGATCAGCCAGTTAAAAAACCTTTGGCACCATAACTCTCTGCTCATCTGTGTGTCTGTGTGTGATCTTTAGGGCATACATTGCTACTTAGTTTTCTGACTAATTTTATATTCTGCTTTACTGTTTTCTTTACTTCACTTAAAACGAGCAGCTGGTTATCAGCAGTTTTTCTTGGTCTGTTGATGTTTCGTTGCTTTAAGCAGCAAAATAAGCCCAGTTTTTGTGCTGGAGCAGGGAAACAGCTAAAACATGATGGATATGGAATATCGAGGACCAGGGTTAGAGAGCTGGTGTAAAAAATAGGCTAGCTGGGCCTCCATCTCTGCCAGCTGGGCTTTCACTCTTACCTGATGGGCCTCCACCTCTGCTATATGAGCCCACACCAAAGTTAGCTGGGCCTCTACTTCTGTCAATTGGGTCAATGGTAGGTGGAAGTCTTTTGGCTGATGTGGAAGCTAGCAGAGTAAAGCCACAAGCAAACGTTACTAAAAATAACAGGAGGCTGCTAAATCCAGCAATGTTAAAACACAGGAAATTTAAGGTGTTTCAAACCGTTATTAATTCAAAATTAATATGGGATTCTACATATAAACCAAAAGGCATTCTATGTGCACATTTAAATATACGAAGTATTCTAACAAAAAGTGATCAGGTCCATCACCTTCTTACCGACTCTAATATTGACTTTCTCTGTCTATCGGAGACATGGCTTCGCGAAACTTCACCTTCAGCAATATTATCTGTACCTGGCTATAAAAGGGTTCTAAGGGAGGAGGTGTTATGATTAATGCCAAGGACACTTTTCATTGTAATGAGATACATGTCACAGATGGGAATGGATTAGAATTTCTTGGACTAGATGTCTCTTTGTCACAGCAAATGTCTTTTGTTCTCATAGTTGTTGCAGGCCCCCTTCTTCAAATGTGGATTTTTTTGAAAAGCTGGAAAGTTTATTGAAGCAACTCAATCTTGCAAAAGAGGTAATAATAATAGGCGACTTAAATGTTAATTGGGAAGTTAATAAAGTCGGGAAAAATTTGAAAAAGATTATGGATGATATGACTCAGGTAATCAATGGTCCTACAAGAATAACAAACTCCACCAGCACCCAGATTGATTTAACTTTTACGAATAGACCAGAAAGGATCTTAAGGTCATACAATATGCTTACGGGAATATCTGATCATAATCTTATAATGGTCACAAGAAAACTAAATAAAAAGTGCTTCAGACCCTTGGCCGCTGCTGAATTTTATAGGATACCAAAACAGGAACAACAAAACTTTCAAAATTCTATCAAAGAAGTAAATTGGGATGAATTGCTCACTGGCAAAAATGTTGATGTGGATTGTTTTAGTATGACCAACAAAATACAACAATTTATTCTACAATTTACAAGGATAATTAAACTAAAAGCTAAAGAATGGCCTCCCCTGGCTAAATAAATCTGAAGCTCATGAAAGAAAGAGATCACTCTTTGAAGCTCTCAATCAAATCAGGACATAATAGACACCAATTTATTTCATTGAGAAATAGGGTAGTGAAAGAAATAAGAAAATCTAAAGCTGACTTCTTCATTACTGCCTTGAATAATGCAAGGGGGGATTCTAAAATAACCTGGATATATATTAATAAACTACTGGGTGATACTCAAAAAATCAAAACTAAATTGACTCAAATTCAGTTAAAGGGAAACATTTTGACAGAACCTCAAGTGATGGCTGAGGCTCTCAACAAATACTTCATTGAGTCTGTGTCTGAAATTACTGGGAAGTTTACAGTAAAACAAAGGAGGGAATATCCTGCATTATCTGAAACGCAGTCCTTTGCCATTGCAAATATTACAGAAACTAAAGTTATTAATTTAATTCGATCACTCAAACCATCTAAAGCAAAGGATGTCTTTGGAATGGACCTGAACATGCTCAAAGACCTAAGTTCAGCTCTCGCGACTCCCATAGCCTCAATCATCAATCTTTCAATTTCATTGGGTCACTTCCCAAAGGCCTGGAAATCTGCTATTGTTACTCCTGTCTTTAAGTCCGGCAATGCAACTTCTCTAATTACCGCCCAATAAGCATTCTTCCAGCCATTTCCAAAATTGCAGAAAAATGGGTGGCACAGCAGATTGTCCATCACTTAAACTACAGCTCCCCCTCTCTCCACGCCATGCAGTTTGGGTTCAGATCCAAGCATTGCATTGAAATGGCTACATGCCTCCTTATTGAGAAAATAAAATTATTTCTCGATAAGGGTGGAGTTGTGGGGGCGGTGTTTTTGGACCTCAGGAAAGCATTTGATACTGTAAATCACTCTGTTCTCTTGACCAAGCTTTCAACACGCTGTGGACTGGATTGAATCATTTCTGAATGACCGAATACAATCTGTATCAGTTAACAACTGCAGATCTGACCCTCTTAGACTAACCTGTGGAGTCCCTCAGGGATCAATATTAGGCCCCCTTTTATTTAGTTTGTACATTAATGATTTGCCCACTGTTTGTCCTGAAGCTGAATGCCTAATGTATGCAGACGACACGGTCTTCTTTGTTCATGGTCACACCAAGGACATTGTTGCTGCTAAACTCATTAAAATAATGTCTTGTGTTACAAATTGGTTGCAGGAGTGCCATCTACAGCTAAATGTTTCTAAAACTGTAGGCATGTATTTTACTAAAACAAAGAGAGTATCACCTGATCCCAACATGCATATTAATGGAGAAAAAATATAAATTGTCAGCCAATATAAATATCTTGGGTTAATAATAGATTCAGAGCTTTCCTTTAAAGCACATATTGACAAGTTGTATAAAACAATTAAGCTAAGCCTTGCAAATTTCCACGCAACTCGAAATGAAATGTCATCTGAAGCCGCAAAAATGTATCTGCATTCAATGATTTTCAGTCACTTCAACTATTGCTTAACTAGCTGGTCTCAGGCTAGTCAGAGTGCAAAAAGACCATTGGAAATCTTGTATAAACAAGCAATTAAAACTATGGATAAAAAACCTAGGCATTATCATCACTGCACAATTTTAGAAAAATATAGCATTTTAAATTGGGACAGTCTTCACACATTTGCAGACTTAAAACTGATCTATAAAGTACTGCACAAATTGGCTCCAGATCCTCTGGCAGAGTTCATCAGCCAAAGAAACAAACTTGAGCGTATCACCCAAGGCTCTGCCAGAGGTGACTGCTGCATCCCTCTATGCAGGAGCACTTTTAGTAAGTCGGCCTGGTCAGTAAGGAGTGCAAAGGTGTGGAACTCAGTACCTGAGGAGGTTAAATTGACCACAACATACAAGGCCTTCACAAAAAAATTGGAAGTATGGCTTATCAACACCTACAGCTGCCAACACTAAAAGTAAACCTGTTTTGATGCTTTGATAAAATGTTATGTTGTGATGTAATTTTTCTTAAATGTATAGTAAGTGTTTTGTTTATGGTTTTTGTATTAGATTGTACATATGCTGTGTTTTACTTTTTTATTCTTCTTTCTTTCCCCCCTTTTTTTAAATGCAATTTTATTGCCTTTTACAACAAGGCTAGGGGACTACAGATGAAAACTAGCCTGTTGGCTAATTCTGGCTTTTTTAACCTTGTGTAATCATGTGTTCTGTTAGTATTATGTTAAGAGTTTCTAGCTTTAGTTGTCCATTGTCTATTTTTTGTATGCTTTGAGTTGCCTTCGGGTAGGAAATGCGCTATATAAATAAAACTGCCTTGCCTTGCCTTTTATTAAATTGCACTGTCCCCTTTTAAATAAACGGATTAAATAAAAAAAAAAAAAAGTTTTTACTTCAAATGCTGGTGGGCCGGTCTCAGCTCAAAATGCCCGGGCTGATTTTTTGTCCCAGTCCAGCCCTGATTGGAACCAAAGCAGCCCTGAACCTCTGGTGCTGGTCCAATCACAGCACTCTGTTTGGTGGGCCAATCACACTACTCTGTTGGTGAGCGAGATGTTACTGCAACTGAGCAAAAAAACAAAGAAGGCGACGATTTGTTTGAAACGGCTTTGCCATCAATTTTGGACTATTTTAACTTGGGCTTTTCTTTGAGTCAAGAGCAGATAGAGGTACTTAAGTCCTTTATTTAGAAAAATGATGTAATTGCATCTTCTTTGATGAAGTATGGTGGACAGCCTCGTTGATTGACATTTGTAGCGGTGAGTACGTCGCGTTGTTTGTTATCCAATAGCATGTGGAGACAGTTTGAAAGACAACCGTAGATCCCGCCCCATGACTGAGAGCCATCAATGGATCGTGGCCAGACTATATATATAGGATGGCTTGCCAGGCTAGTCATGTGTTTGAAGGAACGATGAGACTGACCCTCTCCAAACTGTCTCTCTACACTGAGATCCTCCATAAAAATTCAGAGCTGTTTTCCAGTTCAACCAGTAGCCTTGTTTTAGCAATTAACCTTCTTTGTTGGGCTGAATTTTTGCACACTCCTAAAGTCCGAGTCAAACATTTTCAATGAAATGTTGCAGCCGTTGGAATGCATGGTCAGTGAAGACTTTTTAATTTCAGTAGTCGACTTCAGTAATTTGGTGTGATTGTTAATCCAACACAAATATCAGAGGCATTAGTTTGGCTTCCTGCCTCCTGCTGCAAATGGCTTTCTTCTTTGTGACTAATGATTAGTGCTGCTCATTCTTGCGATTTAGTGAGAAAATCTTTGCTTGGGTAGAAAACGTTTCAGTGCAGCCTGAAGACTAATCCTTGCCCGCTGTTTGCATTTCAGTCAATAGTGTCAGCAGGAAGGTCTGCCTAATTTATCTCTTCCTTCCTAACTGGTCAGAGGATCAGTGAGAACACTTAAAGCAACAATCCTTCATCCATCAAATAACACTTTCACAGTTCAACTTGATGGAAGATTAAAGTCATATTGTTTTCATCAAAATACCTGTGCTGTTATTGAAAATGAAATATATATTTTACATTTGTTTTACTGCATCAAAACTAAAATGTCTACATCAGATTCTATTCTGTGGTACACAGAGTAATATAAAAATCCATCTGCAATATGTAAAAAGAACAGCTGAAAACGAATTTAATTAAAAGCACCAAGGTTTAAAGTAGAACACGTTCTTTGATTTTCACCTGGAGATAAAGAGAAATTCTCAAAAGTATAGATTTGATGCAAAGGCACACACCACAAAATGGTAAAATTAAAGCCTCAGATTTTTAAAAGATTTGATTTAATAAGAAGCTTCTACATAAACAGTGTCTGTATGTCTGTTACTGATGAAGTGAACCTTGAAGCAGGGAGCATAATTAGAGCCTCTTCTGCTGTCTTCATAACAAAAAGGAAAAGAAAAACAGACCTCTCTCCTATTATTAAACTAGCTTCCATAAATATCGATCCTCAGGTAGTCACCTGAATTATTCCTAAACAGACACATTTAATGACACTAAACATTGATACTAAGTCAGAAAAAATGAAAATATGAATAAAAGCCAAACTTGTACTGACAATATTTGTTACGTTTATGGATTTGGCAGACGCTTTTATCCAAGGTGACTTTTAAATGAGAATGTAACAAAGGCTTGAGGCTAACAATAAGTTGCAGGAGAGAACACCAGTCAGGGGAGACAGGGGTGATGGTGTAGGAAACAGACTTAAAGCAAAGAAGGAAGTGCACAAAGAGAGTAGAGAAGGGAAAGGGGAGTGCTGGTAAGGAGCTAGTCTAGAAGATGTTCTCTGAAGAGCTGGGTCTTTAAGAGTGTGTGAAAATTCAACAGAACTGTCCCTGTCCTGTCCTGGTAGTGCTTGGCAGGTCATCAGACCACTGTGACAAAACACAGGAAAAGAGTCTGGAGTGGAATGTGGTGTGAGCTCTGGTAGCCGACAGTCCTTTGATGACCAGAGTGATCGAGTCATTGGTCTTTACTTCCTGCTCATTGTATTTGGTGTAATTATTCCTTAATGTCAATGTTTTGCTATTTAAATTGTCTGCATTTATAAATGTAAATTGCAACACAAAATGAACATTTTGACACTTTTTGTAGAATAATGAATAAATATGTTCAGATTCTTTGTGCAGCACTTTAAGACGTCAAACATATGAGGTCTTAGATGTAAGCTGAGGCAGTGATATCCTCTACCTGACTAAAACAGTTCTGTTTTATTTGACCAACAACCTTTTTGTTAACCCAGGTAATTATTTACCCTGAATCATAAACGTTTCTTTCAGCACTGGTTTGTTTCTGAGCAACAGGGCAGATTCATGTGAAATGTTGCACTTTGTGAGATAGAAGCAGTCAGTTGTCTTGATTCTTTCTAATGCACATTTCTAATAGATGGTCACTGGGGATGCTGCTGAGTATGCTCAACCAATCAGAATTGCTGTTTGCTCCCACACCTATATAGAAGCTCCACTTTAATTTCAAAAGTACCACCGCCCTACCAGAGCTGTTTTTGAGGTAAATCTCAAGAATAGGCATGTATCCACTGTCGGAACTCCAGGGTAATTTTACCTGAACTTCCCAGCATGCGAGTGTTTCCACTTTGCCGAGCCGTTTTCAGGAACCAACTGAGCAGTAGTTGTATTTAACTCACACTGATTAGTTGTAACTCAGTAGGAAATTACATCAGTAGACGTCATCCAAAACAACCAGCATGCATTAGTAAAATTAGAAGAGTTGCTTGTGAAGTAGAAAGGAAGCACAAAAAACAACCATTCGCATTGCTTTAAAATCGCCGCTACTAAAATCCCAAAGCCAAAAAAACGCAGCAGAAACCCCCAACAACATCATTAACGGGCTTTGTCGTTTCACATAGCACTGAAAAAAAAGGGCCTTCTTCTGGTCATTGAACGCCACATTTTACATCACACAGCCGCTCTCCCGGTCCTCTGGATGGATTAAATGATCCCGTATTTTGACAGAAAAAAACGTTTGATGTTATTAATGTCTGTGGAAGCTTTGTGGCGCTGATCAGTGACATCACTCACTGCCAAAGCAGTCATGATATGCTAACGTCTGTGCAAAGTCCTGAAAGATCTGAATTTGTACGGAGACACAGCAGCAGAAAGGACCGAGCCATCGTATCTCCCGGTCAATTTCCCCCTCCCAGAAGTTACCCTGAATGTATTAATGCATTAATAAAAGCCACCATTTTACTTTAGTGTTGGGAACCATTATATGAAATACAGGCGTAAGTCAGGTGTTGTTTTGTGAGTCAGAACCTTAAATATGTCTGCTTTCTTGATTGTCATTGGATATGAGAGAGGTTGTAAAAAGATCCACTTTGTACCACACTGTCATTTTTTTGTACTCCCAAGGTTCTCAAATCAAAAAACAAGATGCCATTCAGTGAAAGCTTTCAGTCTCAGTATCAATGTTTCATGAAGTCACTCAATCAATCTCTTTTTTCTGAATCTAAACATTTTTACTGACCAGGCCTGAAACATACATTATTTTATTTATGTATTTATTGTTTTATTTGTTTTTGACCCCAACCAGTCAGCAAATGAAATGCCAAATGGAACCAAAACTAAGCAACGGGTGAATAAAAAACAAGATGTTGGAAAAAAAGTGGAACTAAGAAGTCCATCACTGACCTTTTTCTAACTGAAGTTACAACCAAGGTATGCAGAAGAGCATCTCTGAACACACAACACGTGGGACCTTGAGGCAGATGGGCTACAGCAGCAGAAGACCACACCGGGTGCCACTCCTGTCAGCTAAGAACCAGAAACTGAGGCTACAATTCACACAGGCTCACCACAACTGGACAATAGAAGATTGGAAAAATGTTGCCTGGTCTGATGAGTCTCTATTTCTGCTGCAACATTCGGATGGTCGGGTCAGAATTTGGCATCAACAACATGAAAGCATGGATCCATCCTGCCTTGTATCAACAGTTCAGGCTGGTGATGGTAGTGTACTGGTGTGGGGGACATTTTCTTGGCACACTTTGGGCCCCTTAGTACTAATTGATCATCGTTGCAGTGCCACAGCCTACCTGAGTATTTTTACTGACCATGTCCATCCCTTTAAGACCACAGTGTACCCATCTTCTGATGGCCACTTCCAGCAGGATAATGCTCCATGTCATAAAGCTGGAATCATCTCAGACTGGTTTCTGGAACATGACAATGAGTTCACTGTACTCAAATGGCCTCCACAGTCACAGATCTCAATCCAATAGAGCACCTTTGGGATGTGGTGGAATGGGAGATTCACATCGTGGATGTACAGCTGACAAATCTGCAGCAACTGCGTGATGCTATCATGTCAATATGGACCAAAATCTCTGAGGAATGCTTCCAGTACCTTCTATGCCACAAAGGATTAAGGCAGTTCTGAAGGCAAAAGGGGGTCCAACCTGGTACTAGCAAGGTGTACCCAATAAAGTGGCCAGTGATTGTAGTTTTAAAAGGTTAGAAATGAAGGCTTGACTAAAAGTTTAAAAAGAAGCCTCCACCTTAAATAAAACTATTGAAACAAAGTATTCTTAAAGATGCTATTGACAGGTTAACTTATGCAACCTTTAATCATAAGAAAGCTATTTTCCTTCTTCAGATTCCCATGACGAAAAAGGAAAACAAAATAAGGAAAGAATTCTCTGTACACAGAAGGCAACCTATATTTGTAAGTGAAAAATCTGTGCTAGGACAAGCGTAGGTCTACAACAACACAAAACAGCAGAATGACACACTTTCCCCTGTCAGCTCCATTTACAGGCACTTTGGTGTTTGTCTTGTCTCTTTACCAATATGTACTCTGAACGGTCCCTGGACATACAAACTCTGTTGAGAGAGATAAAAAGACATTTGGCACAGGGAGGCAAGAACACTAGGTGTGAAAGAGAGAGGTAGTGACAAAGAGGAAGTGAGGCAGTGTGATAAAGAAAGCGAGGCAGGGAGAAAAAAAGAGAAAGAGAAAGGTTGTGAAACAATGAGGGTGAGGGAGTGAAAAATGACAAGGTGAGGGCACGGCAGAGTGAAGCAAGGAAGATTACAGGGAGAGGCAGAGAGAGACAAAGTGGAATTACAACAGACAATGGCAGTGACTCCCTAATGGAACGCCAGCTGAATGTGCCTGTCTCTTTTGTTTATTTTACTTAACAAAAAAGGGTCAGTTTGGAGGATATGGTCGGCTTCCAAAATCAAATCTTTCATTCAAGTACATTAAAGTTATTAAAAAGCCAAGCAAATGATTCTGACAACCCTAACCCAAAAACAGCAAAGCAGGATCATGCAGAGGCAGTTTTCTTCTTCGTCTTCTTTAAGATCTAAAACTCCACCTACATGTTCGCCATCAAAATGTAACAGGCTTGTAACTTCAGAGCACTTTTGGGAGATCTGTTAAACATTATAAAATCTGACCGGAGCAGTCTGAGTTACTTGTTAGTGAGTATAACAGTTTGAGCCACACCGAATAATTCATGTTGACAGATGTAGATTAGGTTTTAATCTGTCTGGCACAGAATGGACTAACAAGTCCTGTTCTGAAAGTGTGCCATGTTATGGATTCTCAGCAAGACCTGGTGGTGATTAGAGTTTTCTCCTATGTGCCACCATGTTTGTTGATGGTGCCAACAGCATGAGGGAAGTTGCAGGCAGAGGAAAATGAGTTGTTTTCTTTTCTAGACAGTCTCACCAGAAAATGTGTGGCAGGGGCTTTCATCCACATTTCCAAAGCAGAGCACCATCACAAACTCCGCTTTAAAATGGATCAAATCTGACATTTGTTTTGTGTGGACCAGTGACCACTTCATAAGATCAACACCAGACTAGTAAAAATATAAAACTCCAATCAAAATCCGTTTTTATGAACATAACATCATTTCCATCCTGGCTTCAGTCCTGGATCATCAGCATTGTTTATCCCCAGGACCAACTTTGCAAATATCCAGTTAACCTTATAGGACTTGTGCCCATGCCAACATTAATCCATTTTTATGGCCAGTTTGATGTAGGATGAAATTAATAATCACAGTGTGAATTACAAATACCTGACTGATGGATATTTTGGTGTAGACATGACACAAAATGCTATACTTTATGGAAGAATGTTAGGCAAAGTTGAATATTTGTCAAGCATTTATCCAAAAGTTTGTCTGAACAAAGTTTTATCTGACTGCACTTTTTGTTGGAGTTGTAAAGATGTGCACCACTCCATTATGACTGCATAGTTTAATAGTGGTCCTGGACTGAATCCAACAAAGAAAATACAGACTGTGCATGTCGTAACACTTGAAGCCAACCATTAAAAAAGTGTAACTCTAATCATTTAGTATTTCTCCAGAGGCCTGAGTACAAACAGCAGATTAACTCTGGAAAACAATCTGAAAGCAATCATTTACCTAATCAGTGGTCTATCACTTTGTTTCCATTCTCTCAAGTCAGATACAGTGATGACCTGGTTACTGGTCTTAATGCTAAATAAGCGTGTCTACTTGATTTTCTTTATTGGTTAGAATTCCTGTGTCTGGTGTCAGAGCCAGGACATCGTTGAGGGTAACCAGTTTCCTGATCCCTCCTCACCTCTAACTAATTCATTTAAACCCTTCCATAATTTCTATTTTGTTGAAACAAGACATTTAGAACTGTGAATGTGGATTTTTTAAACAACTTAGCTAAAATACAGATATCTAGATATTTTGATTTGTAGCACTGATTGTTACGGATTTTTGGAAGGAGGTGCATGCCTTTAACAGCAAAAACACAAGACTGCCCTGTACTGTAGATGGCATCTCTGGGTCAGACACTAGAAACATCACTACAACGCCCTCTCCAATTGTATTCATAGTGAACAAAGTAATGTAGAAGCAGTTGAAAAGAATGAGTGTATAAGTATCAGGGCATTACAAATTTGCCAGACAATAAGACCTGTGGTGTGGATGGTATTTGTGCTGAGCATTTACAACAGGCCAGCATCAGACTATCGCCCATTCTGGTCATTTGTTTCACCAGCTGTTTGACCCACGGCATCCTACCAGACTCACTTCTGTCTTTCACCCTGGTCCCACTCATAAAGGATAAAGCAGGTACAGTAGGAAGCTTAGATAATTATAGGCCTGTTGCTCTGACGAGCGTTGTATCTAAAGTCCTGGAAAAAGTATTGTTATAGGTTACCAGATTTGACCTACTCTGCTGAAAATCAGTTTGGATTTAAGTCAAAGCATGGCACTGATTTATGTATATTTGCTTTAAAAGAAATGATCAAGAAGTATAAAAGTAATAACTCTTCAGACCGTGTTAATCATCACAAACTATTAAATTGCGTCAGCGTGGGGTTCTAAGCACATTATGCAAATCTCGGCTTAAAAGTATGCTCACCAGGTGATGCAGGTGAGATGAGGCAGTATTGTCTCAGCTCCATTTGGTGTTAACAACGGAGTGCGGCAAAGAGGAATTGTCCCTCCTATACTGTTTAATCTGTATCTGGATGATTTGTCACAACAGTTAAATGAACTGGCTGTATGACAGTATGATCTCATCTTATGTATGCTGATGACCTCGTGGTATTGAGTCCAAGTAGTGCAGGGATCCAGGAACTCTTAGACATTTGTATGAAGTATACAGTAGCTTGGATTATGATATCAAATATAATGATAGCAAGAGTATCAGGATGATCTGCAGAACAAGGGACAATAAGGGGTCAAGGTTTCCTCACTTGACTTTAGCCACTTACACATCTGGGCCAGTACGGTCGGGGCTCGGCCGCATCAGTTCGGGCTAGTACGAGTGTTTTTTGTTCACATGGACTTTACACGGAATTCTCAGGAATACGGAAATCCCCGAGCACGTGGGCGTCGCAAAAGACATGCGGAAAGGTCCGTGGTGTCCTCCTTAACAAGATAAACAAAGGTGGGCGTGAGCTGTGTTGCTTTTGGAGACTCTGAACCACATTTGTTTATTAATTTGCTCCCTGTTCCCTCTCACCGCTGTGCATGTCCTCATAACCGCTGCGCACACACACACACACACACACACACACACACACACACACACACACACACACACTGCTCTCCTCCTCTGCTCTATTCTTTTCCAACTGTCTGTTGCCAAGCGAAGGACAGGAGCTCCGTGCTTGTTGACTCGACAGCAACCAGAATGAAAATGAATCGTGCATGCGGGAAGCCCATGCTGGTCCCCGCTGGCTGTTCCTACTCGCCAATCGGAGGCAGTAGGTGTGAATTTCAGCCGGCTAATCAGTCCATAGTGTCACCTCGGTCCGAGCTGGACCTCCTAGGGAAGAGGTCTGAAAAAAAGAGTCGCCTCAGAACGGAAAACGCACATATGACCCAGATGTGAAACCAAATTCCGGTCCGTACTGGCCCAGATGTGTAAGCGCCATTTGTGTGGCAACGACCAGGCCTTGTGTAGCAAATAGAAATATTTGGGACATTTTATAAGTGATGATCTGACTGATGATGATCATGTTAACCAGCAATGCCGCATGATGTGTGCGCAGGCCAATATGCTTGTACGCAGGTTTAGAACATGTTGATGGAGTGAAAAAGACACTTTTTAAGGGATATTGTACAGTTGTATATGGCACACCTATGGTCTAATTATAAACAATCGAGCTTAAGGAAACTCAACGTGTCATATAATGACTGTTAAAGAACTCTGCTAAAAAGACTGAGATGGGAGCGTGCAAGCCACTTGTTTGCTTCTGCTGGGATAAAAACATTTCATGCAGTTTTGATCAATTTAATTACAGGTTTATCTGTCAGATCAACCAATGTGAGAATGTAATTATTAAGAACTTGACTAACAAGGGCCAGCAGTAGCTCAGGAGGTAGAGCGGGTTCTCCAGTAATCAAAAGGTTGCAAGTTTGATCCAGGCTCCAGCCAGAGAATGTTGCTTTTGTGTCCTTGGGCAAGACACTTAAACTTCCTTGCCTGCTGGTGGTGGTCAGAGGGACCGGTGGTGCCAGTGTATGGCAGGCCTCGCCTTTGTGACTACTCCAGGGCAGCTGTAGCTACATCATAGCTCATCCCTACCAGCGTGTGAATGTGTGGATGAATGGCTGGATGACTGATTGTGTTGTGAAGTGCCTTGGAGGGTTATAGACCCCTAAAAAGGCACTATACAAATACAGGCCATTTACTACAACATTAAAGTAGTGCCACCCATTACCAGTCAGTACTGTGGCATCATCAGTACAGTTGTTTGCTCTGATCTTTTGTGTGTCGTATTTGTATTCTTGACTTTGTATCTGTTAATAAAGTTTGATTGATTGATTTTCTGCTTTAAACTTCCTTTATCTTTGTACAATTATGTAATTTCTGATCATTTTAACAGAACGGGAAGAGAAGGGTTTTAGGACCATCTACCAAATTCATTTGGTTTTACTTGAGATATTTAGTTTCTTTATTTGAACAACAGATAAATGGTATCATGATAACGATTCTGTTACTTTCCAGAAGTGGTCTTGTACCATAGCCTTCGAGGGTCACTATTCTGCATGTTTTAGTTGTTTTCCTGCTCCAACCCATCTGATTCAATGACTGAATTACCAACATGTTGTCACATTCTGCAGGAGTCTGTTAATAACCCCACTGATTAAGTTAAGGTGTGAAGCAGAGAAAACTCTAAAACATGCAAGATGGTGGCCCTCGAGGATCAGGATTGGACACCACTGCCTAGAATTGAGAAACTAGTCAAAGACTTGTTCTTTGATTGGTTCCATCTCTGTGATACCTAATTAATTTAGGTAAAACACATTTGTCTCATTGGATTTAGACGATAAAGGGAAACAATTTCATGTGTTAAATTGGTGAAGCATGTTTAAATGAAGCATTTTCAAATTAAACCAAATGATTGCAAATATACTTCAACTTATTTTACAGTAAAGTTTAAATTTATAAATTAAACTAACAGTGACATTTTGGTTTGTGTGTAAAATCTCACACTTGTTCCTTGCTTTCAGATATAGTTTTTCCACACACCACCCTCCACACACCCCCACCTCCCCCCTCACATTCCTCTGTCTATTTTTGATGACCTGGGAGGCGGCGGCCAATGAAAGACAAAAGGTAAAATGGCTATGGATTTTCTCACTCAGCCAACCGTCCCTTAGATGATTAAGTAGTTCATCAGGCAGAAATATAGAATTCTTCCCAGCGTGCTCATCGACCTGTCCTATAGATACATTAAAATGTCGGCAGGAAATCGTTGCAGAATGCACCGCACTACAGATAGACTGCGAGCTTCTCCGGCCCGATTGATCTCTGTTGCATCTTTGTGTAGCTGTGTGTTGAGTGCGGCAACCCCGAGAGCCTTGCTCAACACACATGAGGCGTCACCCACATATAAAATCATGACTGATGGTGGAGGCCTGGTCCTGAATACAGCACTAGAGGGAAAACTGCTCCTTCTGTTTGAAGCAGTTTGGAAATTAAGAATTCTTTGCTGATAGTTTAGCTCACTAAATTTTAAAAAGCACAGTAACACGTTGCATTTTAGCTGTATATTCAGCTCTGTGCAGTAGACGTGACATTAGTGATACAGATGCAATACAAAATACATGGTCGTTTGGTTAGAAAAATATTAAACATTTGAAATAAAAAAGTTACAAGATGCCAAAGTCTTTAATAAATCTTGCAAACTGCTTAAATATCCTAAAATGTAACCTGGGCTTATTGGCCTCAAAGCCACATTGTACATTAACTTTCTTATTGGCATGTAAGTCCATTTTTGCATAGTTATGTTGCAGAAACTTCCAGAAAAGTGCCAGCATGCTTGCTTTAAAACACGGTATGAAGGCTGCAGAGGCAGAGGAAGTGCATCTGAGTGTATTGTGTGACTAGAATGATAAATAATTCCAGCCCGGTTCACGGACCAATGAATGATTCAGGAGGGCCAGAGATACCACCCTAATCTACCCAAGGATGGTAACAATTCCAACATTCCTACCCCCACTGTCTACATAATCTCTGCAGAGTTAACATCCCATCCTGTATATCAGCTAAATATATTGGGTTGTACATGAATCAAGGGTTAGAGCGGCCGAGCACCAAGTAGGCGGATCAATTCCCAGGAGCTCTGTGTGTAGTGTCTGTAGGCAAACACTGAATCCCACACTATCCCTGATGGGCTCATCTGTGTGTGTGATAAGAGGAAAAATATGGTGCATTTATGTAAGAAAGGACTTTATGTAATAAATCTGTATGAATGTGTAAATGGTTGAGTGAACAAACACATTGTTTAACCCAGCCAAGGTTAAAAGGTGTTAGATAAATGCACCATTCATCAAGCCGTTTCTGTACTGTTTTATACTGTTCCCACTACAAGACGCTGGTGTAGGACTGCTGATACATCTGCTTTACCTGTCCTAAATTATCATTCCATGTTCCCATTCTGACATTTGTTGTAAATAACATCAAATACAAGGAAACAGAGAAAAACAAGAACAGTGCCGTATAGGGCATGTGGGACCTGCATGAGGAACCCTCATTCAGATTCTAAAACTAAATCAAAAGCTACTCAGAAAAAAG
This sequence comes from Aphyosemion australe, assembly GCA_006937985.1. Classification (NCBI taxonomy): domain Eukaryota; kingdom Metazoa; phylum Chordata; class Actinopteri; order Cyprinodontiformes; family Nothobranchiidae; genus Aphyosemion; species Aphyosemion australe. The sequence continues at coordinate 2,390,011 of SSNS01000056.1, read as the reverse complement.
CAACAAATACTGCATCAGGATACATTGATCAAAGATCTAAGGCTTCAAAATAAAATCACATCAAATTTAATTGCTAAGGGAATTCAAGCCCAGTTGTGTTATGCATTTGATGTCATAAAAATCTTTTGTGTAATTAAAAATATTCACAATAATAACATTCACGCTTCATCCTCATTATGGCTGCGAGGAAGCTGGTGCCTAACTCTAGCAGTCACTGGGCAAGAGACAAACAACCAGTCAAACACTCACTCACACCTAGAGGATATCTGTCTTCAGTTAACCCATGTTTACGGTCAGTGGGAGTTAAATGGAATACCCAGAGAACACCCAAACATGCATGGGGAGAGCATGTAAATGCAGAAAGGTGACAGCTGGGAGTTGAACCTGTGACTTTCTCTATGCAAAGCAACAGAGCTACCAACTACACCACCATGCAGCCCCACAATAAAAAAGTATACACCTTTGGCCAGAGGTTTACATGCATACCTCTTGAGAATGAATATCAATACTTTTACTGAATTTATTTTTTCAGGATGGAATAATTATACAAACTTCTTCTTAGTTGCTACAAGTTGTTTCTTAGTGTGTGAATGTGTGTGTGTGTGTGTGTGTGTGTGTGTGTGTGTGTGTGCGTGCGTGCGTGCGTGTGTGTGTGTGTGTGTGTGTGTGTGAATGGATGAATGATGCACTGTAGTGTAAAGCACTTTGAAGTGCTCTGACTCTAAAAAGCGCTATACAAGTGTGTGTCATTTATCATTTGCTTCATAAGGACAAAAGCTAGGTGCACAAACTTTATTTATTGTAAATGTTTGCTCCAACACATATGCACAAAAACTTTAGATTCAATAACAATGTATCTTGATAAAGCATTAACCAGTTGTGAGTCTTTTAGAGGTATTTTGAACAATTTCAGATAACAATATCAATTCAAAGAACAAATGTAAAAGTTATTTGGACGTGTCAAGACTTCCCCAAATTCTGGAAGAAGACCAAACTGTTACCCTGAGATGAAGGAGACTTAGTTTGAGTGTTTGGTAACATGGTGAACCACCAAGGCTCCAGTTTAGTATGAAGTGAAAACTGCTAACCTGAGTTCTACATCTCCAAGGACTGAGAGTGATGACCAAGAAAGGAACTCCTGCTATGAAACAGAAACCTTCAAATCTGATTTAGGTTTGCAGCTGAAAAATAATGTTTGGAGACAAAGATTGAACAGTTTTGACACAATAATAGGAAGTGTGTTTGAAGGAGTCTAGTTGAGGCTTTCAGACTTAAACACAATATCATGTCAAGCATGGTGGTGGTAGCATCATGCTGTGGTGCATGGGCTAACAAAGGAGGAGAACAGTTGCCTCCAAGTTCATCAACTTGATCTGAAATCAGCAGCTAGATGGTTGAAACTTGGGATGTCACTGAGTGGACATTTCACCAGATATGAGAGGGGTAAATGTGCTATTCTGATCTCATGAATCCAGAATAATTTAACATTGTTGCACCCAAGTCTTATAACTTGCACCTGAAATTTCACCCTGGAAAATGATTAATTTTTATTAATCATTAAAAGTCCAACATGTGTATGACATTCAAGTCCATGACTGAGTGTAAACGTCTGACCACGACTGGGGTTCAGCTATAAGATAACATTAGAATTGTGGAGGAGGGGGGGGGGGGTATTTGAGGCGTAAACCCTGACAATTAAAAGTCTCACAGCCATGATTGTTTAAAATACTCAGCAACTGTCAAAGTACTGCTCCAAGAGCAACAAATGACGTTTGTAATTAAAGTCAATAAATTCCTTTATGTTTCAGTAATTAGCTTATAATGTGAAAAACAGCTGCCTAATGTTTTCAGTGGTGTTTGGATGAGACTGGGTTTAATGTACTGCCATCTATTTTGATAATACCATTAATTATTCAGTGGTTGCACTGAATAAGTCGTCCATAAGAACTGAGGGAAAATAATTAAGATGTGAAGGATGTGAGCGGGCTGGACCGACAGAGACTAAAACAGCAGAAAAGCTTTCCCCAGACTTCAGAGTGTGTCGGCTAAGATGGTGTACATTCTGGGTGTCTGACAGATCTGAGCAGCTCATTACTTTCCCTCACTCTTTAACACACGCACACACACACACACACACACACACACACACACACACACACACAGTTCTACAGGTAATTTTGCTGTTGCCATGGAAGCAATTTAAGTGAGCCCGCAGTCTGACTATCAAAACATCATATGCTTAAGACGAGGGCTGTTTGGATAAGCAGCACAACCACTCTCCCTCTCTTACTCCACATGTTTTTTCTCTTTTGCTTAACCAGCGTAAGAAATAAGGCAGTCCACATTTACAGCATTAAATTACCCTCAGAATACCAACAAACGTATGTTGTGCTGAATGCTGTTCAGCTTTTCTTCCAGTAATCATCATAATGAATTAATGAAGACTTATTACACGATGATAGTCTCAGTCAGTAAGGGGCTGGGTTTAATGAATGAAGAATAATGTGATTTTAACAGCCTCAAAGATAATTATGGTGAAATAAAAATGGAGGATAAAAAAGGCTGAGCAGCTTGAATGAACTCTAAACAAGAGACAGCAGCATCAGGAGTTGAATCCTCATCATAAACCTGTGAGATGACGAGTTTCACTAACATCTACTGGACCAAGCACTTTCACTTTGAATACACCATCTGATCTCAGCAGCAACATTGAAGCTATACAACATGAAGCTACTTAAAAGTATAACATTTTTATCTTCCTTTATTAAATGACCCCTTGCTCTGCGATCATTTTCTGCTTGCAACTTGCCTCCTAAATTAGCTTCTTAATTGGGATTAAGGTTAGGTTGAGCAATGCACCCAATTAACAATATTCTACCAATAATTTACAATGTCACAGACTCCAACCCAAAACTGTGATACATCAGCATGATGATACTGTAGAAAAGACTCGGGCTGATTTAAACAATACACGGGCAGCAGTAGCTCAGGAGGTAGAGCGGGTTGTCCAGTAATCAGAAGGTTGCAGAGAATGCTGCTGTGTGTCCTTCAGCAAGACACTTAACCCCCCCTACCTTCTGGTGGTGGTCAGAGAGACTGGTGGCGCCAGTGCTCGGCAGCCTTACTTCTGTTAGTGCGCACCCAAGCTCACCCCCACCAGTGTGTGAATGGGTGGATGACTAATTGTGTTGTGAAGTGCCTTGGGGAGCTGTAGAACCCTAAGAAGGTTCTATGCAAATTCTGGCCATTTACCATGGATTCTACAGGTAAACAGCAGAACCTGTATGAAGTCAGTGTAGGACCTTTCTGTTAATGTCAGAATGAAACACTAATCCATTGTAGTCTGGGTAAAATATGCCAACAATGGGCAATCTTGTTTTATACTATTAAACAGCATCTAGCAATTATATTTGCATAAAAAATGTGATTATATTGTTTTTTATTTTATAATTTTAGCAGAAGCCCATATCTCACTGGGCTGTGGCAGTTAGTCCTTACACTGAGACACAACATTGGGAGGGGGTGTGAGTTTTAGTTGGAATCACACTGAATTGGTACATGCAATGCTTTGTGAAAAGTTTTATTTTTGGCCAGATCACGCGACAGTGGAAAAAAAACTAAAAAAACTGTAGAAAATACTAACCATTGAATGACTTATGGGCATACTTTTTTATTGACATTTGGTCATCAAAAACAGTAGAATTACTAAATCTGCACACATTTGCGTAAATTACCTAGAATTACTAGGCCTGCACAAATTTGCACCATTGTCCTGCTTTTGTTATGTTAACACACTACTTACCAGGGAACTCTGCCACATTTGCATTTATTTACTGGGTGTGACACAAACTTATGTGTGTGACATGGAAACCTTTTCAAGTCTTCTAGCTATACAGAATATCCCACACTGCAAACACTGACCTGCAAACATGTCAAAGCAAGTCAAAGCACACATATTCACACAACGGTAAAAAAAAATGAAAAAAGGTAGAAAATAGGATTAAGAAACTGTTCAGTAAGGGCAAAGTTATAGCACTATATTCACTAGTTTTCTTGCACTTCTCAAGAAAACTTCCAGTAGTGACTCTGCAACTGTTTTGAGGAGAATTTTAGTCGCACACAAGGAAACTGAGATCCCCTGCAAATGTTTTGAGATATTTTGGAAACATTTGTTATTTCAATAGTTCTGTTTACAGCACTTTGGTGCTCACTGTTTTAAAGTTTTACTAGGCTTTGCTTGGCTAACCATACTTATTTAAAAAAATACATTACTTTGAGGGTGTCTGTACAAATATGTTCAGCCCTTGAAATGTACACCACTCGAATCAAACACACACTGAAACATGCCCACAACCATAGAAGCATTGTAACTTGCTGGGGAAAATGCTGAAATAATACTTGATTCAAAGCTCACGTCTGAAACTAAGTACAGACTACAAATGAGTAGATCAAGAAGCTATATTATAAATTCTGCATGTCCATCCTATATTGCTTTGCCAGAACATCTGGAAAAATCCTCTTTCCTCATCTCACTCTTACGAATTCTTCAAATAAAGAAATCAAATTTGCTTTGCAGCCATTAATAGAAACCAAAGTTTGATGCTATGACGTCTTTCATGGTAGTTTCTCTAAACTTTGAGTCAAAACATCATTTCTTATATGTTTTTATTGTTTCAAATAGAAGAACCGTTCCCCTTCACCTCAATCACTCAACCGTTAATTTTTCCTTTGCAGTTGGGCTTGACTGCATCCAAGCTGTATCAAAACTACTGTGGCTTGAAAGCATTATTTTATCCAAAATTACATTTTATGCACATATTTAAAGAGGTCCTTCACTCATGTTTCTAATACATGGTATATGCCTATATGCCTGTGTAATTACTGAGAAACCTGCTTCTGACAAACACTCAAACACTCCCTCCCCCCCCCCCCCCCCAAAAAAAAAAAAAAACAAACAAAAAAAAACACGAGCCTCGGGAAACATCACTAAAGGCTGAAAAGAGACAAACCAGCTAAGGTTCTTGACAGAAACCCGCGGTATTTAGAGGGGATTTTGTTTGATTTGATGAACTTTAAGCTCAAACCGCTTTGAGATGTTGAAGCAGCGGTAGTCATACATGCTGTAGCGCCACCGCGCTACCGGCTACCATAGCTTGTTTTGGTCTGTGATTGGTCAAATGATGACTGGTGACCCACTAACAAAGATGGTTTGTGAACAAGATGAACACCTCTCCTTTCTCTATACATATACATACAATATATATATATATATATATATATATATATATATATATATATATATATATATATATATATATATATATATAATTTTGTCAGTGGATGTTATTAGTAACAGCTCTAAATGACTATATAATTCATTACTTCCATGTTTTTCTGATCTCTCTGTTCTGGCTCAACAGGCCCATGGAGGACTGCTCTGGTGAATAACCGTTGCCTAACACTTCTTGACCTTTTTGACTGCTGCCCATATAATATGGCTGAATCTCAGGCTTCCTTATTTCCCGCTCCCTCCCTGTGGAACTGAAGGGCAATGTCAAATTTAGTGAATGTCTGCAGACTCTCACATCTCATCTCCATACTGTCCGCCTTGGCATAATAATCACTTGTGAACAAAGGCAGAAAAGACGTGTTGGCTGATTGCAACAGCCTTATTATGTTAACCTCTAAACGTGTTGCCTTTATTCTCTCACTTTGTTGAACTTAAAATTCTATCAGTGTAATTACAGGGAAGATGTCCTCTCATCTTTCAACTGTGTCCTCATGCTCAAAGTGTCACATCCGTTGTAGGTAATGTCTATATTTAATCATTAACTCTGGGTCATTTGCTTTGTGTTTTAATGATTTGATAGATGCAGTTGATTGAGGAGTCGTGGATACTGTCATGAATGTTCTTTACTGCAGTTAAAGCACATTTCCCCTCAGTGCTGTATGTTTTAGACATACTGTGATGTTTTTAGGGCATTTTGAGCTAATCTCTTTGAATGGATTATTGTGTCACAGAAGATTCTGTCTTAAAACATTGCATATGAGGATTATTAGTCAAACACACAATCAAGGTTATTAATTACATTTGGATGTTCTTTCAGGCATCTGCAGTGCCTACATTTAAATGTGTGCAGATTGTTAGTAGAATAACAATTGGTAAATTTGTTTTAAATATTAGAATCCAAAGTTTGACTCAGATATTTGGTTTGTTTGTTTACACAACAGAGCTGGAGACCACATCCACAGGTGTCGTAGTACTCGGACTCACTTCAGACAGAGGTTTGTGTCTTACATAGGACCAGTAAAATTGGGTGCTTTTACTATCACTTGGACCTGAGTGTTTTATTTCCAGCTGCTTGCAGCAAAGCTGTGATTACAATCACTAATGCCTTGTTTTCACATGTATGTGTTGATTTCTGGCAGGTACATTAAAACTACCAGTGTACTACACAACAAAAAGCTTTTTTACTTGCAAACAGATGAACAATTCACCTCAGCAAAGGGAAACTAGTTTATTCTAGTTGTTTAGGCACTAGTATAATACACACAATCTTGGTTATGTAACACTAATAATTAAAATTAATAAGTAAGATCAAAGTGTTTTGTCTGGCTGGTAGCCTTTTCATGTGAAATAAAAAACTTTTTTAAACCCAGTTAAGGACAAGAGACAAAATAATTACATGTGTGTGTGCATGCGTGTGTGCGTACAATTATTTTCCATGTTTACACTAACATGTACAACACTTTCTGCAGTAACTACCATACATAATAGAATTTGCCACAGAGAAGATAATGCAGCTGCAGGAGCGGCAGCAGAAGAAGAGGTTACAGGAAGCACACGTCATATAAATAAATACAATAATATTTATGCATGGTATGGATTGAATTCACAGCAAAGATTTTAAGGGTGTATTCAAAGCAATAATTTTGGATACAATGGTATACCATATAAATGCAGTACCACTCAACCCTTGCCTGATCCTGTTTAGGGTCACAGAGGTGTTTTCTATCTCCAATTATCATTGGGCTCAATCTTGGACAGGCCTGGGTGATCATATGATCGCACTTATTGATTGTGATTATTTTCTGTATGATCACCGTGATAAGCTGTGAGCCTATTTGCTCAATCAAACATGGCATAAGTGTGCAGGAGCAGTAGAAAGCAATAATGCTCCATGCATGTTGGTTGCCCACTGCCAGTCAAAGAGAAGAAGAAGAACTGTGCAGAACCCCAGTCAGATTCCACTTTTCCAGCTCCACTGCAGAGGTGAAGATGGGTCTGTTTCCACTATTGGAACTTCCGCAGCATACAGTGTTTTAACTTTCACCAGGCCAGACTGGTCCAAAAAGATCATTTTCTGTACCATTTCAGAAAACCAATGAAGTACCTGAACTGGGGTATGTAGTCGTAAACGGTAGAGTTGCTGAGTGGGACTTGTGGTTAACTCATCCTGATTGGTTGTAACTAGGAATGCAGCGATACCACTTTTTTCCAAACCGATACGATACCGATACTTGGATCTGAGTACTCGCCGATACCGATACTTGTACCACACACAAAGGAAAAGACGGTGAGTTAGATAAAAAATAAAATATATTAACAGAGATCACAAAACTAAAATATTAGGTGAAAAATAAATATTTTCTGTGAAATCATTGCACAGTTTTCTACAAACAAAATGAACTAACTGGCACTGTCTCCAGCTTTCATGAACATAACATTTATGAACCTACCGCAGTGTCCACATTTAAATATATATATGTATATATATATATATATATATATATATATATATATATATATATATATATATATATATATATATAAATCTATAGTCAGCATGCAATAGTGTGGATTCTGAACTAAGCTTTCTTGGGAAACATGAACAGCAGGTTCTTTTTGATGAAAATAGTCATCTCTGCATTTTCAGGTGTAAGCCTGTTTCTGCTTTCATTCACAATGTTTGAAACAGCTCCCACTATTGGTCAATATAGAAAACTACAACAGAAATGACAAGTCACAGTGAAGCCACTTTCAGGCAACTGGTATCTGTACCTGGTATCGGTTAACTTTTTTCTGGTATTGGTATTGGTATCAGTATCGGCCCGATACCAATACCAGTATCGGTATCGGTGCATCCCTAGTTGTAACGTCACCAAACAACTGGCATTTTTAAAGTTGGAAGAGTTGCTGCTGAAGCTTAATAGAAGAAAAAGAAAATAAGCAACGTTTGCCCTGCTTTAAAATTGGAGTTTCTAAACACACAACACTAAAAAATGTGGAAGACCCCCCCCCCCCCAAAAAAAAACAACAAAACAAACATGAATCACGGCGCTCTTCTTTGGGTCATTGAAGGCCACTTTTTACATCGCACAGCTGCTCTCCCGGTCCCCTGAATGGATTAAATTACGGCATACTTTGACAGGATACAGTTTTTAATGGTATTAATGTCTGTGGACTCCTTTTGGTGTCATTAAAGAGGCCTACTTGGACAGGTCACTAGCCTATCACAAGGCCTCACTGTGTTAGAAACAGACAGAAATTGCTATGTAATAAAATAAAAACAGATTTTAAATTCACAAAGCTCTCATATCTCTGCATGAGTGCTGATGGCTATTAACCAGTTCACTCATTCAAAGATAACTTTGAAATGAATTAAAAGCTCCAATACCTTATGACTCCTAGACTTCTATTACATTTCACACCATCTCTCCTCAGCCCATCCTATTTTTGGTGTAGTTTCTGACTCATCCACCATGTACCTAGACTTGCATGGCTTTCATTCTTCTTCCTTTAAGCCTGCCAAGCCTTCAGGATTTAGAGCACAACTCGCCTTTCTCAAGCTTCTAATTCAAACCTTTAATAAAGCACTAAGCAGTATGTTAAGCTTCATCCATGCTGTTAAAAATCCTTTCAGAGTGTTATCAAGTCTTTAATTTATGTTCAATTTGTTAAAGCAGACAACAAACTGAGGAGCTGAAGGAGACAATACCTCTCTAACGCTAACCAATCATAATGCTTTCAGCTCTCCAACGAGTTTGACTGCTCTTAGAGAAACCGTCCAAGGCCTCAGATAGATGTCACACAAGCTGTCCGTTGCTCTGAGTGCTAACAACTGTGAAGGAAAGGAAAGGACAAAGTGTAACAGTGAGTTCAAGGGAGAAAAAAATGTAAAAAGTAAAAGGGAAGAAGGGAAAGATTGAAGAAATGAGAAAATGATGCAGAGAAAATGGGAGTGGGTGCAAGAAAAGATGAAAATGAGACAGACGAAAGGGAGAGGCAGAAAAAGCCATCTTCTTTAAGAAACAAGGGTTCTTGTCAGATCCCCTCCTCACACACACACACACACACACACACACACACACACACACACACACTTCCTCCTCCTTAGTGACTCAGTCACCACGGCAACAGAGCAGAGGGTAAATCGCCACAGCAATTGCCCTAGGACGTGTTGTGCATGGGAATGGCGAGTCTCTGCTGCCACCACTGTGGGTGCTAGCATCTGCACACACACACACACACACACACGCCTGCACGCATGCACGCACGCACACCAGTATTAGTGGTCTTGAGTAACTGACCTGAATCTCCCAGAGGCAAACACTACAACCCAATAAGTTCAGTCTCTGATAAACAACCTTGACGTAGATGACACGCTCTCATATGTATAAATATCTACATTTCAGTCAGAATCACCAAAAGCATTAGCTTGACAGAATGATGTTCAGTATTCATGCCGCCCCTGCTCTTCTATTGTCAGATTTTTGTTTATTTATTTTTTTAGGACATAGCTTCTTTTTTATTGATTCCATTAGGTGGGAAGCATCATTTTACATTTAAACACTAATTTGTTTTAAAAGCTGTGCCTGACAGCTTGACACTTTGGAGGTGGATGGTTGGAAGTTCAAAATGTTTACAACCCACCTATCATTTAGGATGACACAAGCTCATTAAATATTCTCTACTCGGTACATTAGAAGATGGAGGCAGTGAACAAGAAATCCTGGATACCTCTGCCTGCTGACAGAATCAACACATTATTAAAATATCTGATCATTTAAAATGATGATCTGCATAAACCTTTACCAATATAAAGCAATAGTTAGCTCGATTCATAATGGGGCAAATTGTGTGTGTGTGTGTGTGTGTGTGTGTGTGTGTGTGGGCGGGGGGTTCATTAGATAAAAGATACAAAACCCTCACTATGGTTTAGTAAAAAAAAAATCATACATGGAGGTTTCCACAATGCCTTAGTATGAGCAGCAGCCCATGGGACATTAATGTGTCTCTATGGTAAGGACACATGTTATGTTTTATATTAAAATCAGTCTGATTTGAAAGGGACAAACAACATTCATTGTTTACAAAAAAACGTCTAACAAGGAGCGCTTCCTGGACTCAACATAAGTTAGTTTGAGGCGCTCTTTGGATGGGAAGATTAAGTCAAAAATACAAAAAGAAACTCCAAGGCACTCTCAAATAGAAAAAGTTAAAAAGCCTTTATTGTAATGGCTAGGTCACATATGGCCTTTCTAAAAAACTCCAACACGTTTCAGCAATGCAGCCCAATGAAGGCATTTCTATTTGAGAGTGCCTTGGAGTTTCTTTTTGTATTTTTTGACTGACACCTTCTTTCCACTGGACACGAAAGCTGCGCGAAACGACTGCGAAACGTACTACGCAGCAATTAGCTGCCATTATAGTGGACGGGTCCTATGTGTAACGTTTTGGACGTGTCCCAGCAGCGGAGAGATGCTATCATTGCATTTTGAGTCTACATTTTACGCGCTACGCTTCCAAAACACGTCAACCTTTGCAGTTCAAATTGGGCCAGACACGAAGTCAAACACGAAATCAGTGTAAAACATCCGGAAACTTTCAAAATAAAAGTCAGGTGCAGTACGTCATTACCTGTGAAACCCCCATAGATGATGTAAACAGAACAGGGAACAAGCCACAGACCTTTTTGGATACATGCAGCCATCTTTCTCCTTGCTTGGCAAGGCAAGGCAGCTTTATTTATATAGCACATTTCACACAGAGGCAGATCAATGTGCTTTCCAATTAGAGAGAATAGCAAGAACATTAAAATCAATGTGACAGCACAAAAAAAATACACACAAATTCAATTTAGATTTTAAAATTTAAAAGAAAAGACAGAGTTAAAGGGTGAGCAGTTACAGTGCAGCTTGTTATTGTATGGACTTCTGAAATCACGCGTGGCGTTGAAATTCTCCCATTATTTTGTGACCTCATGGGATCAGCTTTGTGGAATGCTTTCGCTCCCGTTTTGTGTCAGAATCACACCCAGTTGGGAATGAGCTTGGGGATAAAAGGCCGCTATTACGTTACGCGCCACTTTCACGTCCAGTGGAAGGAAGGGGTAAGCTATCAGTGTCTCACTAGGCTGCAGCTGTTGGCAAAAACAAAAGACAATTTTGAGTTTGAATCACACTAAATGAGTACATACAGCACTGTTTTATATGTAGGGTCACATGGGGCATATGATGTCATTGCAAACAAACTGAGGCAGTATTGTGAATACCATGCAAATTCAATCACAAGGTTTCTTTACCCTCAGTTTATTCAGATTTGGGTAACCAAGAGTGGCAGCTCATGATTACAGAGCAGCTGATTAATCATAAAAATATAAGCAGTAAAGTTACATAATACATCGAAATGGTTAAATGAACCACAGTTTTATCATTAGGTAATCCTAATCCATTCTAATCCATGCTTAAAAAGTGTTAGATACCTCCACTTGTATTCTTCCTGGTGGATTATCATTATGAAGAAGTGAACTAATAAAACCATTACAGAAACGGATGGTAAACAGCTAAATAAACACTCTGTGCTTTTGTAGCTGAATAAAACATCAGGCCTGCAGGGTTTGTGAACACCCCCACACCTGCTGAGTCAACCTCGCTAATGCCATGGGGGCTGTGCTCAGTATTTGTAGCCTGTGCACAAGTATGATTTCAAAGACTTGTGAAACCCAACAATACACATCTGAACTGGATATTTAGTCAATAAAATGGATAAACCCAGTCCAGCTTGTCTTTCCAACATGCTGTAAGCAAACTACAGACCTGCAACAGCCGACTAAAAGCTAGAGCCAAGTATGGAGAGCAAGACTCCAAATAAACACGCTTCAGTAATGTCCAGATTTACTCCGTTTACCCTTGAAACTGCTTCTGCTCTCAGATTATTGTTGTGTACAAAAAGTCTGTCAGAAGTGTTTTCTTTACACACAGTGTTCATCAGTAGGCTCATAGGATTGGTCACAATTTTGTACTTTATCTTTTTTCACAAAATTTTTTAGCCAAATGACTGAAAGATTTCAAGATGATATTTTCCTCAGCTTGCTACATTGTGCCTCCTCTGGATGATCAGCATGTTCAGCACGTCAGATGTTTAGTTTTTTTAAAACTGCAAATTAATCTCCAAAACTCTGAATATTCAATCCATATTCAGTTGAAATCTTTTGATTTAATTTAATTCAAATTTGGTCAAAGTCTTGACACAGCATTTTATGCTATCTGTGTGTCAGTGATGACAACCTTGAAAAAAGTCAGAAAGCAAAGTGACCAACATGACAACATAAAAAGGTGAAGAAAGCTGGAGAACTCAGATGAGCAAGGATTTTAATAGGTGCAAAATCAAAAACTATACACTAATGTTTTGATGCAAAATGCGTCTTTCTCAGAGTTTCATAAGCATAAACATAAAAAGGTGGTCAGTTGTTGAGGAGGTTTTGTTGTGTCACAAATAAGACTCGTGTTTTAGTGTGTTAAAGCTGCTTTAGCGCCTTTACAGAACAAGCAGGTTTTGAACGCAAACATGGTCACGGAACACTCACCCCTCTCCTCATTTATCTTTCCTGGATCTGCGTCCAACAAAGCTGGAAACGAGAGAGCGCTATAAAAAACAGTCGCCGTTTTCTAGGTCCAAACGTCTTGTTGTCCGTGACTTCAAATGGTGTTTTTCTTTTTGGGACTCTGGTAGTTTGACCTAAAGTTGAAGTGGTAGCAGCTGGCTGTTTCTCCTCTCACACCAGTGGTGTTCTGTTGCTGAATACGTGAGTGTGTAATGAGTGGAGGACAGGGAAGTGCGGAAGTGTGGCGACGACTGGATGGTCCAATAGTTGCTTTCAGTCCGAAACGTGTTATTGGTGGAGGTTTTTAGACAAATGCAAAATAATTACTTTATTACTTTTTTTGTTAGAATGCTGATAAGAGGCATGATAAAAAAAAGCTTTTAAGCTAATTTGTTTTCCAAATTTGCCATTGCAGCTTTAAAGCAAGATTATTGGATATTCATGTTCACATTTATCTGCTTGAAGCCCTTCATGGTTTAACCATAAAGTTAATCATAAAACTTTTAGACTCTAAGAACTACCCTTTACTCCAATGCATTTCCAGGTAAATAAAGTATAACAATAATTAAAAATATTATAAATAGCTATAATATTCAATATTTATGTCTTCAACTTTTGTTTAATCTGTAAGGTTGAAAATGACTAGAACAGAATTTTATTAAGACATGTAAAAAAACACACGTGATAAATATTTACATACGTTAAAAGACAGTGACACACCCCCATCACCACGGTAATTAAAATAACTGAGAAAACCTTTGAAAATGTTTATGCTGCAATGAGCATCATGCTAGACAAAAAATAGCTCAGGAATGATGTCATAATTTTGTCACTCAGGTAGACAATATTTTACCTTGAAACTGTGCAGAAAGGTACAGATTTAGAGATGATGCAGAAAAAAAATGTTAAACTAAATAACATGTAGTGATGAGCGATGTATCATGTTTCTTGAAAGAAAAAACAGAGAGAGAAATCAGCTTCAAAGCAAAACATAGATAAGAGCTCTGTAGGCCTTGAGGGAATTGCCTCAAATTGCAAACAGCATGTCAGACTTGGTGCTGAAGACTAAACAGGTGCCTTCTTCTCAGAGACACCCTAACAGCAACGTGCTCCTGATAGTCTTTGTTGCAGAACTTTGGCATTATTACAGAGTTTTCAGAAGATTTGAAATCTTTATGGTCAAAAATATACATGACCATCCAACTATCAGACAAAATGTCTGCAGAGGATTTCTGTGTGTGTTCTGTGGGAATAATAATAGTCTCCTGAAGGATACTCAAAGCTCCCTACTCTAAACGTAAGACCTCTGAAGAAGAGAAACTGCTGTCAAATGAACCGGAATTGTCTATAAATGTATCACAACAGTGGAAAATATTGGTCCAGCATGCTGAGGAACAGCCGTGCAACGGTTTACACAATCCTACTAGCAACTATGTATTAGCTGCACCTGCATTCTTAGCTCTTAAGCACTGACCGCACTGTGCGTTTTTTGTCCGTCCTAGACAAATTCCTCGTCGTGAACAGAATCGTGACAAAAAACAGTGAACACGAGGTTGATTTGCAAGTCTGTGGCTGTCCAGAGTGACCGGCTCTGCGACAGCTTAATTAGCACTCTTATGACCGAAGTCGGCTTCCAACAGTCTTCAAGCACTGCAGTCAACTAATGAAAATATACCCAGGGAGTGATGCGAACAGCTAGTGACGGGAGTGCAACACAAGAGTAGAATTAGCAACATTAGCAACAGTGGAAGTAAACGCAGGAACATGCGGTCCACTCCTTTATGGAGTTTGGGTTCGGAGACTATCAAAGAAGTGTTAACGACATTCTCTTTTCAGCGTTGTTGTTTTGGTTAGCGGTTGGCTTTTAGTGACGTATTCTTTTCGGGGGGTGCGCTTGTGACGTAACATGTCCTGCTAGAGCGAGACGTCGTGCAGGCTGGCTGACTGAAATCTTGCGCCGTAAAGTGTGCCACCTTTATGGAGTCGTCACAGAGTGACACGAGCAATCCTGTGCGACAGCCAAAGAATGCACAGTGTGGTCCGGGCTTTAGCTGAGCTTAATCCCAGGGAAGGCTGGACTCCACCAGAGCTGCCACTTGTCTCCGGTCCTGTTTGTTCATGTTGGGATCTCAAGGTAAAGTGATGGAAAAAACAACTTTCTGATTTAGAAATCCCTGGGTCTCTTCTCTGCTCAGCACAGACAATGTGGCTCTTTTGGGGACCTTACTTCATGTCTGAGGACATCGTTTTCAAACAAAAACAGGTTGGGTGTTTAAAAGACCACATTTATCATTTTGAAGGTGATTTGTTTTCATACTTCACATCTTGGGAGTCTTGACAATTATTAATTTTTCAATTGTCAAGGTCCCCACTCCCAAGAGAATTCCAGTCACCAGCATATTAAACTTAAATCACACTGCCTCAAAGCACCATTTTGTGGTAAATGGTGTTTACTTACGACTTATCCCACTTGCAGAGAAGAGATTACTATATTGGGACTTGTTGTCCTTGTCACTTCTTATTAAAACTGTGCTTATTCAGGTGACCGAGAATCAATTAATTATCGCTTAGACGCCATTAGTTTCACACAAACTCTCCTCCAAGCAGGAAAACAATCATCACTGTAAAGGCTTCATTAGCGAACTGTTTTTAAAGATTTTTCACTCAAATGCTATTTAAATTGGTAGTGAAGTGCTAAAGGACCCATCACAGGGTGAGTTATTTGTGTAGAATGACAAAGAACTCACTTTTATCTTTAGAGGCTGCAGAGGTTTAATCTGTCTTCTGCAATCAGAATTAATTAAAAAAGCTGTGACATACTGAAAAAAAAATCTTGGCTAAAACCCTGAAAACCTGTATGTTTTGAATCATGGCCATCCATTCTGTGGAGAAATGGTATGCTTTGCTGGGTGACACTGATGACATTAAATTTTACACGCATTAACCTTACAGATGTCTATTTTTCTGAGAAAAACACGCCATTAAAACAGGTTCTTTTTAGCAGCTTGTCCTTTGTAGAAAAATAGAAAGAGACAAAATGGGGTAAAATGAGCTCTAACAAAGAGACTAGTCAGTTTGAATCCATAGTCAAACTGGGAAACTGAATCAAAGGTTGTACAGCAAAAAAAAAAAAAAAAAACACTGACAAGAATACAAATTTTTTCTTAACCTTCATCTATTTATTTGCTTCATGAAAATAGATGTTATTGAATGCAACTCTGTTGTATGTGTTAACTGTCTGAATAAATAAATGGGGTGTCAGTGGCTCAGGTGCAGAAGCAGGTGGCTGCTAATCACAGGGTCGACTGCTTGATAACCACTTACTCCTGTCCACATGCAAGGCCCCCAGTCGAGCTGATGGCAGGGGGGCGCCTTGAGTGGTCTGGCATGATTTGTGTGTAAGTCTACACGTGTGGTTGAATGAAACTCTGAAACCAAGAACGATTCAGTGTGTAGTGCATTCGGTGTATCTTGATGTTGACTTATTGTAATAGAATATCACCAAGAACTGTATGTATGCATGTCTGTGTGTGTGTAATATTATATATATATATATATATATATATATATATATATATATATATATATATATATATATATATATTCCATTTTTCCAATTTTAGTCGTCAAAATCACTTAGCTGCAGAACAACTGTAAACAATAAAGGAAAGAAAGGAGTTGCATCACATGTTAAAACCTACCCAAGTGGGTTCTGGGGTCAGGAAGGTTAACTCCAGCTACAGGTGATCATAATAGAAGAACAAAGGAAATTTTGGCTTCTTTTGACTAAAACTAGTCCTTGGGTATTTTCTAGCGGCTTTAGGCTGAAGCAAGATGAAAAAAGATGAGAGGGTAAAAGGGGCCTGCTCAGACTAATTGCCTAAGCTGTAGATCAATACCTGAGCTAAGACGGAAAGACCAAAGCCAGGTGATGAGACAGCCAATACATCCCTGGAGTTGGATGTCCCCCTGGGTTTAGATTAATCATTCTTTCAGGTGCAGTGAAGTCAAAATTGTTGTTGAGAAAAAGGAACAAAATATCTCCCATCAGGGGTTGTTAATCTAGGCAATGAAACGTCACCAAGCTGCTTTAATTCCTATGTGAGCTTTGACAAAACCTTTTTTTTCCTACTGGGAGCCACTGATTCTGTTAAAAATGATGGTGTCGTCTTTAAAACCATTAGCAAATTGTGCACACTTCAATGTTGAATGTTTTCTTAATAAGTGATGCAAGGTATTGCACAATTCCAGTTGTTTATTTTGTGTGTGTGTGTGTGTGTGTGTGTGTGTGTGTGTGTGTGTGTGTGTGTGTGTGTGTGTGTGTGTGTGTGTGTGTGTACACAATATCACACTTTAGCGTACTGGTGCTTCACAGCAAGCAGGTTGCAGTTTCAAGTCTTATAGCTGAACACATTTCTGTGTAAAGTTTACATGTTCATCTCATGCATATGTTGGTTTATAAATAAATAAATAAATATATATGCATTTGTATAGTGCTTTTCTAAGCCAGGGACTCCAAAGTACTTAACATTACAATCATTCATACACACATTCACATGCTGATGGTGATAAACTACAATGCACCTGCAGGATAATATAGATACTCAGGTTTCCTGCTACAATTTGAAAATGTGCATTACATTAAGGTAATTGGTGACTCTAAAGTGCCACTGGGTGAGGATAGTTGGTTACTCCATGTGGCTCTGTGATGAACGGTTGACCAGGTTGCTATGAGGTAAGGAGCTTGGCGATCCAGGAGGGGCTTGAAGTAGAGCTGCTGCTCCTCCATGTCCAGAGCAGCACTGGAAGCATCCTTAGGCGTCAACAGGTGAGGAGTAGTTCTATGTTAATTTTCCTTATTCTGATGTCACAATAAGCCAACTTTTCAAATGGCTCATAGAACTATCTGATTCCTTACACCAAAATCTGACAGAAAATGAATGCACTGTTTGTACTGGTGTTTGGAGTGTATATAAAGGCAATACAGATTAAAATGTGAGATTTGCAAATTTCTCATTTCAGTCCACATTTCTGTTTCTTTTTTACGTTGAAATAAAGCCTTTTGAGTCAGAAATTAAGAGAACCAGTTTCTCATTTGACATCTCGGCTCTGGAAGGCCCAGAGGTGGAAGAAGGAAAAAAAAGTCCAACCTTTTCAGCAATCATCTGAACAATCATCTATCTATACCTAGTGACACACACACACACACACACACACACACACACACACACACACACACACACACACACACACACACACACACACACACACATATATAGTTTATAAATGATGCTTTACCAGGCAGCATCCCTAATGGACACTCTTTGCTTGGCTGATTTATCGAGAAATGTGTTCAAGTATAATTGATGGTGGGTAAGAAGAACAGATATGAAAGATGTTAAAAGGCAGTTGACTGTTTTTACATTTTATCCAGCATGATCTAAAATTCATTAACTTCAAAACATCTCAACACGTGTGATTTTTTTTTTCATATAAAAGAAATCCATCATTAACATGATGATGGCTCCATTTGGACTGTGACCAGCATCCATAAAAATAGGTGACACTTAATTTGAGGACCTCCAACAACATCTCCCATAGGTAACAAGAAGCAGGAAGCAGGGAAAATAATACATCTATGATTAGAATATTCTTCAGCTCATTTCTTTGCAGGTCTCGCTCTGTTGTCATATACATCCAAGTGAAGATAACATTTGGTGAGAGCATTTGGTGTGTGTGGGCAGATCAGGCTTCACAAATGCTCCAGAGAAGGAGATTTGCTCTTCT
This sequence comes from Aphyosemion australe, assembly GCA_006937985.1. Classification (NCBI taxonomy): domain Eukaryota; kingdom Metazoa; phylum Chordata; class Actinopteri; order Cyprinodontiformes; family Nothobranchiidae; genus Aphyosemion; species Aphyosemion australe. The sequence continues at coordinate 2,371,337 of SSNS01000056.1, read as the reverse complement.
AAAACTACTATTTCAAGGGGTGTTGATTCAACACAAGACAGTAAACTAAAATTCTCAGCTCCAAGAAAGAGGGAACATCATTAATTTGGTCAAATCTTTGTGACAGATTTGCCCTTCAGAGTCTGGTGTTCAGCAAACCAACATCCCATAAAAACAATACACTGTCCCTACAGCAAGCAAAGCAAAATTGGCTGATTAAAATAGTATTGTTTCTGCTGTTTAAGAGAGGGTGGGAGGGTTTGGGAGAATATGGATGGACAACAGTGGCAGTGGGTGGTAGTGGTGGGGGTGGGGTGAGGAGTCCCTGCAGACTAATTGCCCAGAAGATGGCAGGGTCATAAAGCGACAAGGCGAGTAGAGTGGCACTGAAAAGAACCTGCTCATAGCAACATCATAAAAGCTAATTACCGTCATACAAAGAGACGCCCCAACCATTGTGCCATTTGGACAGGAGCAGAGAGAAAAACAGTGAGAAAGGGAGAGGGAGGGAAAATGGAGAGAATAAGTGAAAGGACCTGCAGCAATAAAGACTTAACCATTAACAATTAGTCTCCAGTACTGCTAATGAGAAAGCCAAGATAAAATGGGGGCTAAATTTAAACATACGGGCTTCCATACTGCCTCTCCAGGGTTCAATACTCTCCCTTGCCAATAATGGCTAAGTCCCCCTAGCCCAAAATGTAAGCTATAGAAAGAGAGCCGGAGCACTAATACTTCCCCTGGCCTTTCTGGGTAATAAAGTCTTGAGCTTTAGTGGCCTGTGGCACCGGATAAGCTAGCTGCTGTATGGAGGAAGGATACTCTCCAGAGAGAGAGAGGGTGGAGTGCAGTTAAACAGGCAAAACAAATGCCCTTTAGATACAACACATAAAGCAACAACTGGCAGATCTATTATTGTGAGATTGTATCATATGTTAAAGTAGCACATGGGGCACAAAAAGAGATATTTCTACAGCTGGGTGGAAATGTAATGCTTGCTGCCAGGTACACACGTATGGACGATGTACAGTAATGTTACTGCATTAGTGTTTGGCTGGGGTACAATGATTCAGATACAGAACTACATGTTTGATGTACAACTCCTTCAGCATTAGCATGGCTATAACAGAACAGAAAAAAACAACATAACACCAGCAGGTGGGCCAAGAAAAACCTTTTACTCCATTACTGTCTGTTCACTCAGTCAGTAGCTACGTTTACATGGGCACAAGTAATCGGAATCAACACCCACTCAGATCACAAATTCTTCATGTAAACATGTCAATCGGAATATTCTGATCCGATACGGCCCGATCGGAATGAAATTTCATTCCGATTGAGAGAGGTGGTTTTGTCCGAACATCATTTCGATTGACGTCTGTGTACACAGCCATTCGGATTGTTGGAGTAAAATAATGCCCACTGCGCATGTGTGCAACTTCAGCGTTACGTCTGTCCGCCTTAGACGCTCAGGACAAGTCGAAAACATGGCGGGAGGAAAACAGAAGTGGGGTAAGTCAACGGACAAAGTTAGAAAATAAGAAAATAAAAATAGAGGGAAAAGACGTGTGGACAAGATGGTGTTTGTTTACAATTTTTTTTCCAGGAAAGACAACTCTGCGCTTGCTCAACCTACCCGGATCATTTCAGTTAGTGTCCATGTAAACAGCGATCTGGGATTTCCGAACAACCAAGATTTGAATTGGAGAGGGGAAATTTGGCGCATGTAAACGTGGCTTTAGTGAAGGTGTTAGGTGAGGATGGTCCAACTGGGGAGACAGATTTGATCCAGTCAATGCTTGTTTTATTTATTTGTAAGAATAATTGCTTGGAACAGCCACTGGTAATGTAGGACTTCAAAGATCTCTCCTGCTGGAATCCTGCTGATATATGTTTATCTGAGCAGGAGAAAACAGTCTTGATAAGACATCATTAGTTTTCTTTTTATTTGACTTCATGTCTTGTTGAGCTGGAGGCTATCTCTAGTGGTCATTGGGTAATGGATAAAGTTCAATACTGGTCACTGATCCATAAGTCACCACCCAAGGTCAATGTGAATGGAAGGGGAGAACATGCAAATTCCACTCAGAAAGGTTCCAGCTGGGAATTGAACCCAGTACCCTTTTTGCTGTGAGGCAGTAATGGCCAACTGTGCCACCATGCAGCCTCCCTTGTACGTATATAGAACACGCCGTTTTTCTGCCTTCTAAAACCACGCTTTCAAGATAAATGTGAGAGCTGAAAAACTCAACCCGCAGCAGCAAGAAGGCAGATTCTTTGATAGTGACATCCTGGAGAGAAGAGAAGAAGCAGCAATTCCAGCAGGCCCTGGCTGCAATGAGGGGGCAATGAGGTTTGAAGTTGCTCATTACCAACACCTACAGCAACACGGAAGTAAGGCTGACAGCTGCCAAGGCAGGAAGGACCCAGAGAGCACCACCACAGGTGGTAGAAACACTGGAAGGAACAAATGAGGGCCAGGAATAGATATAACATACATTCTTGTAATTTTGGTTTGATAGTAAACTGGTTTTAGAAAATATGGAGCAACATAAAACACAGATTAAATAACAAACTCATTACTGAAATGGAAGGATGAAAAAAAAGCCAGCTGTCTTAAAGTTTAGGAACAAAGTTCAGAAACAGAAAACATAGCTGGAGTGTTTTATTCATCTTCCGGCTTTAAAATAGGAATTAAGAAATGGAATTATTTTTAGAAAGTCTTTTTCTTGTCCACTCAGGTGGATAACACATAACTTTGAAATACTGAATTGACAAACTCATAGTGGTACTTTTAGTACTGGTATTTCACCATGTTATATGGTAAATGGTAAAATGCATACTATATTTGAGGACACATCGTGGTACAGCTGGTACCACTGTTGACTCATGCAAGAAGGTCAGATCTTGGCTGCAGTCTTTATGTGTGGAGTTTGCATGTTCTCAGGCAAAAAAACACATATGCTAAGTTATGCTGTGTGTTGCTTTGAATAAAACCATTTGCTAAATGAATAGACATAAGCATTACATGGGTCACTCCATATTGGCTAAAAAGAGGAGAGTGTATGAAATTGACTTGAGTTGGGTCTGGTCTGTGGTCGATGCTAAAATGGTAACTGGCCACATTTGTATTGGGCTTTTCTAAGTCAGGGACTCCAAAGAGCTTTACACTAATCTGTCATTCACTCACAGATGGTGATAAGCTAGATTTTAGCCACAGCTGCTCTGGGGCACACTGACAGGAGCAAGGTTGCCACACAATTGGCATCCCCTGGCCCTGTCACCACCACCAGCAGGCAAGGAGGTGAAGTGTCTTGCCCAAGGACACAACAATTGACATGGATGGAGCTGGTGTTCAAACCACCAACCCACTGATAACAGTGAACTCCTAACCCCTGAACCACCGTTACCCTGCTACCGATGACACAGGAGCAGCCAAAACTGATTCAATATGAACAGATTTGATGCAATGCATTATGACAAAATCTAATATTTATTTCATGTCAATGATTGAAACTTGTATTTTCCTCCTACCAAAAAGTCACTGCTCAAAATCAAGTCTTGTTTAAAAAAGACTAAAGTTTTGTAAAACTAAATGCGTCATTAACAAAGAACACATCAATATGAGGCCTTTTGCTGAAATAAAAGCTGCCAGGCAGCAGGTGTGTTTGACAATCACATTTAATTGATACAAAAACATGATTAAAAAATATGCATCCAGATATAATCCCAAAACTGCATCGAACGTGTGCACGCCCATGAACCAATACTGGTTCATAATGGTTCATTTTCATATACTATCAACGGCCAGAGCAGAAACAGCTTTTTAATGTTTGCCCACTATAGTAACTAATATCCTTGAAAGGGTTATACATCTTTTACAGGTCACTTTATTTCAATATGCTAAAGAGCAAGTCACCCCCTTACCAGAATCTTATTCTAACCACACTTACTGTTTGAAAAATGCGCCAAAAGGAGGAGTTGGCCAATACATCTTGCCACGTACCTGACAATTTGCCAATAACCCAACATTGTCTGTAAAATGGCAACCCCAATTAGGGGACTTTGAAGTTTAGCAGCAAAATTCATGTCCCAAATATCAATAAATATCATCAAGCTGTACCTCTAAAGCAGGGGTGCCCAATTCTGGTCCTGGAGAGCTGGTATCCAGCATGTTTCAGTTTTAACTCTGCTTCAACACACCTGATTTCAATCCACAGGTGATTAACAGGCTCCTGCAAAGCTCAATGAGCTGCTGCACAGGTGATTCCACCACTGAATCAAATGTGTTGGAGCAGAGAAACCACTAAAATGTGCTGGATACCGGCCCTCCAGGACCAGGATTGGGCACCCCTGCTCTAAAGACACTGCAGAATTGTTTTTACATTCTCCAAACAAAACTAAAACTACAACCAAAAGAGTGACTGGAACTCCTGCTTCATGTGTGAGGGTTTTTGCCACATTTCTGTCTTTAACGCTGCTAAAAATCATATTGTACACACATTCTATCCACCCATTATGAATTGGTGTTCTTCACTTTATCAAACTCAAACTTTGTACAGCTAATGTCAAGATTTAAAATCAATCAAAATGAGACCAAAAGTAATGAAATTGACCTTGTGGTTACAGAAATATGCTCATTAAAGTGTGTGTGTGTGTGTGTGTGTGTGTGTGTGTGTGTGTGTGTGTGTGTGATTTTTAGCAGCTTTTTCAAAAATAGGCTGTGGGCCAATCAGGAAAGAGAAAATGCATGTTCTACTTTGTTTCTAAATTAAATTAAACAGAGAAACAGCCTTTAATCACAAATGACTACAAGTCATAGCTCTCATTCTTTTTTTATTTAGTCTGCAGCAGTTCTTAGAATGTCTATGTTTGCACTTTCCACCATATTAGCGCATAATTGCAGTGTTTTGACAAAAATTGCCCACCGGAAGAAAGCCAACACATGTACAAGTACAATATTTACCTGGTTGATAGGCAGAGCCAACTAAACTAAACATTGAAATAAAAACATATATTTGGATGGAAAATTTCTATATTAAATTATTAAAAAATTATGATACAATAATAATTGAACTTTATTTTAGAGAGCATCTGGCCCTCCTGGTGTCTGCTGGAAAAAACTCCGGCCCTTGAACAAATTTAGTTGAGGACCCCTGGTCTAGGTGATTCATCTCCACCTCACTTTACCATAGGAAGAAACGAAAGGTGTTTTTGAGGAGGCAAGCGACCTTTCCTATCGGCTTGTGAGTTTCCCGAGGGCACCGGTGCCAAGCCAGCCGAAGGCATGGCAGAGACTTAGCTGCTCCTGCAGCCATGGCACAAATTCCAGCTAACCTATGGGCGACGGTGGCAGAGGAGTTAAGTTGCCGCCTTGTCGGAAGGTCGCAACCTGCTCAGTCTGTCGCTGTCGTTGTGTCCTTGGGCAAGACACTTAACCCGCCTTGCCTGCTGGTGGTGGTCGGAGGGACCGGTGGCACCAGTGTACAGCAGGCCCCGCCTCTGTCAGTGTGCCCCAGGGCAGCTGTAGCTACAATGTAGCTCATCCCCATCAGCGTGTGAATGGGTGGATGACTGATTGTGTTGTGAAGTGCCTTGGGGGGTTGTAGAACCCTAAGAAGGCGCCATACAAATACAGGCCATTTACCATTTAACCTCTAACATCATTTCTTAGCCAATAGCGATGGCTGATTCAAATTCAAATGAAACTTTTAACCTGAATAGGGCACCACACTGGCAGTTTTAGGCTTTATGCTTATATTTTAAATAACACTAAAATAAAATACCAAATAAAATACCAAAATAATGACTATACATGTCTACAGCACTAATACAGACTAATTTATACAGTTTATCAGCAAAAATACATTGATTTGGGGGTGACTTGCTCTTTATTATGAGTCAGAATAATCCCCATTTGTGGAATAAGGGATACATTTTTATGAAGGAGTCACACTAGAATGACGCACAAGCTGGAACAAATTTCCACAAAAAAAACTTTAGCAAAGAAAATGTTGAATTTAATTGTATAAGTCACAGTCGATGATGTCAGTCAGTTTCTTGAATTTTAATATTGTGGATTCTATTAGTGAACAATACAAACCACTCATTATTTAATCCTTTTTGAGCATCATTGATGCACATGGACCAGGATCAATGGTACACACCATCATTTATTTATATAACACTTCAGCTTGATATCGCCTGCACATCTCACCAGCCCAGAGGTAATTAATACTTTCCAAATGCCTCAACATGCTAGCTTCCCATTTTCCATTACACACACACACACACACACACACACACACACACACACACACACACACACACACACACATGTACACACTCGTGCACACAATCATTAACAAATATTTTCTTGTACCGCAGGATTGACGTAGCCACTTCCGCAAACCACCAGGCTAATTGACTCTTGACTGAAACTCGCAGAGTGAGATCTTGCTAATTACCTGAGTCTGCAGCTACATTAAAGACAACAAGCACACACACCCACACACACACACAGGTTACAAAGACATTTGTATTCAGAATCAAAAATAGCTTGAACGGCTAGAGCAGCAGCAGAGAAATGTGTTCGCTGTTCTACAACTTCCTAATTAACTATCATAGCAGAGGTATGGATGGATGACAAAGAGACAAATGTTAAATAAAAACAACACCTCTGTAACTGAACTGAAAAGGAGAAATAAGTGACTGAATTATGTCTGTTCACAAAGGGGAATGTCAGTTCTTTGAGACCATCGTGTGTGTGTGTGTGTGTGTGTGTGTGTGTGTTAGGTGATTTAGGGTTCTTTCTTTGCTTGTATTTTGTTTATTTTTTTTAAACTCACTAATAAAACCACAAATGAGTGGTAACAATAAAGAAAATCATAATAGCAAGCGTTATTGGTTAATGACACTGTTTTTCGCGAGAGAGAGAGAGAGAGAGAGAGAGAGAGAGAGAGAGAGAGAGAGAGAGAGAGAGAGAGCGAGAGCATCTTATCTGCAAGTAGGAGAATAAAAATTTGAGTTTACTGAAAACCCTCAAAAGAGATCAACAATCACCAAATACCAGCCAGCCTCCACAAGCTCCTTTTAACAGCTTTAAATGACAAAATAAAACAAAAATGTGTTGTTTGACTCAAACTTAATAACTTGAAGAAAGGTAAACTGCCCACCAATAATGATGCCACATAGTCCATTCAGTCTGACCTTTGTAGAACTTCCCTGAGGTAATTAATGAAACCAGTGACATTTTCTAAAGTGAGATTGAAAACTCATGCTAGTTTCCACTCCCAGTATCCACATCCTGGCATTTAGGACAATCAGGTTGAAAAAGACAGGTCTCGATGTTTCAAAAACTGGACGAACAATGGAGGGATGGTTAACTTCACAGCAAAAGAGGTTACAACATTGAATCTCTGCTTTTGGCTGTTCTGTTTGGTTTGCATGTACTCATGCATGTGTGGGGGATTTTATGGGTACTCTGGCTTTAATACCTTAGCCACAAAACATGCATGTTACATTAATTGGTGTTTTTAAGTCAGCCCCTATGAGCAAGTGTGTGTGGCTGTCTTTCTGTTATGAATACGTTAACCCTGTCTAAATTAGCTCCAGCCTCTACTATTTGTTTTAAACCATTTCTAAATTCATACCATTGTATACACCAGTATGGTATACAGTATTGCTGTCTGCCTAGAGGCTTGTGATGTCCTATGATCATCTATTTGCTGAGTCCAGTCAGCGGTGATTCTTCTCAGTCTTTCTGTGTGCTTTCACTGCCTCCACAATGAAAGTTACAAATGCCCAACTTTTGTGTTTCAAACTTCTTTTTTCACATCTTCTGACAGATGCTGCACTATTAACTTTGATGGTTAAGTTCTGGGTTGTCTTTCTCTTTGATTTATTTTTGAGGTGCATTAGTAAAGACATTGGTAATGAAAAGAAGAGATCATGTATAAAAAGCGGTGCTGTTTGTGTTGAAAGTGGAATGCACCATGCATCCTGTAGTACCTTCTCTAAGCATGTTTCACTATGGAGAAAATATTACAGCTGCAGGAACAGCAGCAGAAGAAAATTTCACCAGAAGTTTGCTCTTTCTGCACAAATACTTTTACAAGGAACTAAAGTCACAAAGACAATTTTTAAAGGCAGTACTTTAAAGATGTGGTTTACTCATTTAGTCAACACATTTGCAGTGGTCTCTTGTATGCCTTGGAAGTCATACTCAGGGGAAACAAAGCTCCGTTGCACCATTTTCAGGAACTAGAAGTGTGCCACATCAGAGTTGAGCTTCAGTAATGTGACTCTACCACTGACTCTGTTTGCTCTGCAACGTTGATGTTTCATCTCCACAAATAACACAAGTCTGAAGGAGTTCTGCTGTTTGGTGGAGTTGCTAATGCTAACTTTAGCTTCTGCTAGCTGAGACGTTCTCTGCTGTTTCCTGGACGCTAAACCAACAACAGCCTTCCCTGTTGTGAGTCAAGATGGTTGACTTGTGAGACATAGATCTGTCAGGCTTCTCAAATCCTAGAGTTTCACCATCTATTTTCAGAAGCTAATACAGGAGATAGGTGAGACTATTTTCATGTTCAGCCTGCATGTTAAACTCAGAGTGACTGATTATAATCAGAAATAATAATGAAAAAATGTTTTTTCAGTGAACCACACCTTTAAGCAATACCAGAACATTCTTTGATGAGTTGAGAATGAATGCTGAGATTTGCCTGAATGGAAGCAAACAGAGACGTTCATAATGACACACAACTGTGCGCCATTATGTTTGACTAAATTCAACCCTCTTGAAGGGTAAAAGCTTATCTTACACATATGGGCTACAGTTGGCTTTAAAATATTATAGGTTAATTATTTTTAAATGCACAAAACAAAGAAAAGTTGAAAGGTTTGGTGTGTCTACGTATAGCAGGGGTAGGCAATCCTGGTCCTTGAGAACCACTATCCAAAATGTTTTATGGGTTTTGCTGCTCCAGCACACCTGATTGAATGGTTGAATCACCTTTTCATCAGGTCATCAGGCTCTGCAGAAGCCTGCGAATCACCTACTGATTAAAATCAGGTGTGTTGGAGCAGGGGAACAACTAAAACATGCTGGATAGTGGCACTCGAGGACCAGGATTGCCTACCCCTGTTCTTTAGCATCACATTCTGAGTCATTATGACTTGTAATATAATTCCTTTAAAGCCTTGTTTTACATGTGTTCGGCTCTTTGTAGTTATTAGGTCTGTCTTGTGTCTTAAATGAGTTCAATTATCTAGATAAACCAACTAAACCACAGTTCATGGCAATGTGAGACTATAACATAATATTTCACTATGTGATTTATGCCTAACATTTTATCTTCCGGAATTCATCAGAACATTAGTAAAATGTGATGATAAAAAATCTTCTCACTGATAAAAAGAACAAACTCTTAAGGTTCAACTTATAATTCAAGTGGGGTCATTCTGGTTTCATTTTCTCCGGGACGACGAGGAGAAACTGAGCATAATTGGTTTCCCACACAGATTCCTTCACAGCATTTTTTATTTTTTTAGTTCTGTGTCTTTCAGCAGTACTCTCTGGTATTTTTTCTGGTTTGTTTGTTTTTTCATCAGCCAGTTACAGCCAATAAAATCACAGCCGTTATGACGGCAGAAGCACAGGCTGCTCCATGACATGTTAGAGGACTGACAGGTCAGAACAAACAGGCACCATCATCGTCATCCATGTAGACCTGCATGGATGCCACGAACCTGCTCAGCACAGCAGGATGTTTACAAAATGAAACCAATGACATATGCAGAACAAAAGAAAACATTTCAAAGATGTTATTATTATTATTATTATTTTTTTCAATGTTGCACTTTCACTGAAAGTTTTTTTTTTATATATATATATATATATTTTATATATATATAAGTGTGTTGCCTGTTTGGTACAAAACTAGAAAAGCAGAAAATCTAATTATCTAGAAATCATAATGATAATGAGTGAAGAAGCAAAACAGAAACATCAAGGATCAACTGTTCCTGTACTCTTCTTTTCCTAAGCTTCTTGTGACCAAAAATGGCCATGGTGCTTCACAGTCCTCCACCCCCCATCCATGTCACACAAACACAAAGCTACATGAAAGCAAACATTTATGGACATAATGGAGAAACTCATGCATGCATTTACAAATGACCATAAGCAGACTTCCTTCTCTCCTTTAGGCAATGTTGCCCCCAACCAAGAGCTTTCACACTCGGCTGCTTTCCCAAGTCTGCCCCCCGGAGGGTGTGTGTATGACCGCGACTGCTGACGTTTGTGTGTGGCAGACGGCAGAAGCCTCTCTGGGTGCCTGTGCTTTAGCCATGCTGTTCTCCCTGTGGATGAGAGTGAAAAAGTCTTTTCTCTGCTGTTGCTGCTGACTTGAATCCTCATATGTGTGCCTGGAACAAATGGATTAGAGAAAAGTACGGTCTGAGGTAGCAGCATGGTACCTCATTTCTACATCACGCTGGATTTTTCTTAAGCACAAGTATGAATCACTGCTTTAAAAATATAATGTTGAAAAATAAAGGTAAAGCCTTTGGAAAGGAAAGAATCTGTTTTTCTTTGAATAATTGTTGACAAATAACCAGTGGGGAAAAGTATGATTTTATAGAAACAAAAAAAATCTATATCTTTTAACCTGATTATAAAGACAAATAAATCTATATGTTTGAGCCATGTTGCTGAACTAATGGTAGTCTGATACAAGGGTAAATGCACATGCTGTTAGATGACTTATATATTATGTTCTCTTCTGACAGTTAACATGCTGAACTGGTGTCATTCGTTTAATTTTCTTTAAGCCCAAACGTGGTCAGAGTAGCACACACCTGGATTATCACGTATTAAAATAATCTGGGTCACATCCATCAAAAGTAAAACCATAACCTGGAAAAAAAAAGAATCATTTTGATTTTGGATTTTATTAAAAACTTGGAAGAGACATTAGCCTGTCTTCTTAAAATATAATAGCATGGATATCTACGTCCTATTATAATCTTTTAGGCCATTAAAAAAAATGTATTGCAAAAATAAATTAAAAATGTGCTTTTCTGATACTTTTTTGTACAGGCCATATTTTCTCGCGAGATCACACGTGATATTTCAGCTGTGCTGGACACGTGCCGGACTGAGGGGCGCGTTGATTGGTGGACGGAAGCAGGGGCATTGACGCCGTAGGTTTTGCATCAGTATCTCACTCCAAAATAACAAGTTATGACTGAACCCAACCTGGCTGTGACCTATGGGATGTACGAGCCCGAGCCTCGCCTCGTGCGTAATGGTTTCCTCGCTTGTTGTTGAGGTTTTTTTCAGCAAAGCGCCGTAAACCGGACAATGATGGGACGTGGCATTGGAGATCTGTAAACAGTCTGGATGGAACAAAGCAAGCTAAAACAGCCAGGCATCGGCTCATCATGCTGTTGTGAAGATTGAATACACAAACCGAGTGGACTTTTTTTTCCCCCATAACACAGATTATAACATGAGTCGTCAACGGTAAGACATAATTTATGCGTTTCACGTTATGAAATGAGCTTTGTTGTGCTGGTTTGTTCGCTGCTGGTTCATATTTGGTTATATCTGGCCTTTGTGACAACATATAGGCCAGAGCTCAAGTTCTCGTTTTGGAGTGCGCGTGCTCGTGGGGTGCATGTGAGCTGGTTGAAGAAGGCAAGAGTAAACAAACACGTCAATGTTAAATATCGGCTTCTCGGCCAGTGAAAAATCATTAGGAAGCCATTATATATACTTTTTCAAGTGGAAAAGTGGAAATTTCAGGTGATGACTCCTTTCATCGTTTATTATCACGTTAGAAAGTCTCAACATGGTATCATGATCCTGGCTCCCCGACCTCCTCCTCAGTTCTGATCTCCCCAGAACTCGTCCACTTCAGACCCCAACCTGCCCCAGAACTCCAGAACCAGCCTTCATTCCACCAGTCATTCCTCCTCAGATCTAACCAGGCTCCGGACTCCACTTCCCATTATGCCACGCACCGGACTTCCTGTCGACGTCACCAGCCCGGTGACAGGAAGTCAGACTCACAGCTCGTGGCTCAGTCATTGTTTCCTGTTTGCTTGGGATCGTACCAAGAGTTTTCAGCATCAAGTCTTCAATCTTTGAGCCATACGGCTCTTCAGTCGTTAGACATTCAACTACCAGTAAGTTGCTTTTCTTTATTCTGGAAACCGCATGCGCTCTTGTTTCCATTCGAGCTGCGCGCCGCGGTTTCAGTTCAAACCCAGTGTCAGCCACTCCGCGCTGGGGTCATACAACATGCCACATTCAAAACTCACGCTTGTGTCTGTTCAGTCCAGTCTCAGCCAGTTCCTGACACATGAACATGGGTTTGAATTAAAGTCAACACAAAAACACATTGATGTTCAGACCTGAAAAAGATCTGGGACAAAAAAAAACATTTTGGACATGTGGTGTTTAAACCACATCTGTGGTTGGTTCATATGACTCTTACCAAACAATAATGAAAAGCAAAAGCTGAACCTGACGTGATCTCACTACGCCACAGACATATTCCTTTACATCTCACGTGCTAATAATGGCAACCCTGAGTCAATTAAATCAGCCACCCCACACTGAAACCTTTTTTCTTTTCATTTCACACAAAGCTTTAACATTGACAACCAGAGGAACACTAAAGCATAATAAATGCTGGGTGGGATTAAAAAGGCATAAACAACTGAAACTCAATTTCCTTTTTCTTTCCTCTCAGACCCTAATCAGTTGGGTTCTGCTGGAGGTGACTTCCTGCTCAGAATGTATCTAATCTGATCACTTTACAGTTGGATTAAACCGAATGCATACAACTGTCTTTAAATGTGGGCCTGAATAGGATTTGTTCCTTTCAGATGACTTTTATTGTGAACTGCTGCTCCATAAATAAAATAAATTGAATTCATTTGGAATCCAATAGAATGTGTTCTCGGGATTCATCATCATAAAACAAGTTCAAAAGCTACTCGTGTCTAAATAACATTTCAATGAATGAGCATCATTTTGTTGATCATTTAAATAGAAGCGATTCTTTTCATGTCATAACTCTAATATTCCTCCACTTTTCCCCAGACAGCTCTCATTACCTTTCCTAAAGTGCAAGGGCAAAATTCACCCGTCCTCAACAAGAATGGGCCTAGATTAAAACCCACTCTCAAGGCCCATTTTTCCATGTATTGTTCACAAAGATTGGTAAATGCACAGCACTTATGTGGCACTTTTCTAGCCATGCTGACCACTCGAAGCACTTGAGCACAAGCCATATTCTTTCATTCACACACAAATCCGTACAGCATTTCTGGGGCTGTATATTCTCTTATAGACGTCACAAAAGCTTTTTCTGCAACACACCACCAATCAACTGTTTAAAGGCAACGTAGTTCAGTGTTTTTCTGAAGGACATTTCGGTATGTGGAGTTGAAAAGCCTGGATCGAACGTCTGACCCTTTGATTGGCAGGCGGAGGCTCTTCCACTTTAGCCACATCCACACTGAGAATTCAAAAAACAATAGCTAAAGTTTTAGATGAAAAAGAAATAAAAACTGATTCCTCAGTTTTAAAGACAGTCATCTGTAGTCACGCCACAACTTGATTGCTTCTTTCTATCACCTGTTCTAAACCAGCTTTTATCAAATCTAACCTGGCAGGGCTAATATCTTAATGATAGAGAATCAGTTAGACCAAAGAAAATGGAAACAGGAGACAAAAACAAAGGAAAAAAATCACTGAAAAGCTGTGAGGGAGCAAACAATTCACGATCTAGCTCTTTTTAAACAGAGAGGCACTCTGCCTTCTGACCAAACTATCAATTTCATTAAGACTTGATGCATCATCAATCAAAGCAATGTCAGGAAATAAATAATATGGTATGGAAATGACTGCTATTGTAAGTGTCAGCATTCAGCAGCCATTTGGCAGAATGAGATGCTCTGTGGTCCACTGTCCACCTCTTCACTTTGTCCCTCCTCCTCCTCCCATCCCTCTATCTGCTGTCAGGTCCTGGTGGCAGGCTGTCCTTCTCAAGGTTTGCTCCATTGTTAATCATCATTCTGTCCTCAAGCTCTTACACACACACACACACACACACACACACACACACACACACACACACACACACACACACACACACACACACACACACACACACACACACACACACCTACCTAGAGTTAATCATTCACTTACAGCACCGTGCCCTGGCTGTAATTATTTAAAGTTGCCAGATCTTTCATCATTGTAGTTGTTGTGCCTGAAGCTGACTGTCCCTAATACATTAAAGGCCACCATGACGGTTTATCATTAAGTCTTTCAATTTGAAAAAAAAAATCACATAATAAAGGAACACTTAATGCAACACTGGCTTGTTAAATAATTATTACACCTAGTATATAAAGTGAAACTACTATTATTTATGAATATGATTTTATTTAAGTATTTCCAAAAGCTACCAGTTCAATCAAACATAATGTGTTCTAATATGGGCCACACATATGTCACCATATGTGATTTATGGCTGTGGAGCAAAAACATTGCGTCTCCAAAAATAGGACTTTCCAGGGAAACATCTCTGTTTTTATACATTACATAGAACCTGTGTGGTCATGTAACAAGCTCTTCTTGATGCTTTTTCCTGAAAATGTATGTATAAAAGCATGGATAGATGTGAGAGATGGCCAACGGAGCTGATTTATGGGAAACCATGACGATAATAAACGACTGAAAAACAAGGTTTCAGCCTGACAGCAAAAGATGTATAAATGAACTTGTGAACAATTTTCTCAGACACTCTAGGAACTGCTTAGTTTATGTGAAAGTGTGAATTAGTTTATTTTTAACTAACCACTAACTGAGTTAGAGTCAGGTTTGGGTTTTCAATCAGGATTCACTGGATATATTGGGTTTAATGTCAATGTTTGGTTTTATTTTTAAAAAATATTATTCAATATTATTAGCAGTTACCTGAGAACGTCTATGAAGGTTAGAATTAGGTTTAGATACCGTACTCACATTGGTTGTTCACAGAAACAGGTTAAGCTTCTTTCCATGTCACTTTTCACATAAAATGGACAAAATGCATCATAGAAACAAGATATTCACAAAATAAAACACAGTTCAAAAGACAGAAGAAAACAAATACAATTTTTAAAAGACAAATAAATTCAATATCTCCAATGGATGTAAAACTGAGATTGAATGAGAAAAGTCTTCAGCTGTTTTTAAGGAGTCCAGTCTGTCAATACAACATGGAAACAGAAAGTTCTTTCCACAGACGAGGAGTAATAAGCTGGAAAAAGAGACCCCCTTCAGGTCTAAATGTGGTCTTTGGACCTGCTGTAGATTCTGGTTTGAGGGCCTGAGGGCTCTAGTTGGAGATTATGACAAACAATTCAGTAAAGATCTTGACCCTGCAGATCCCTGAGAGTTAAAGTCACAAAGACATTAAAACAGAAGTGATGTGAAAACAGAAAAATTAATGAAGTCTGTGGCTTCTCTTATAGGGCTTCCACACTAGCATCAGCTCTACTCTGCCTAGATAGGGTAGAGAGTGTCCACATCAACATAGCCTGAATTTTTTTCGTGCGCAACCAGTCATTTTTTCAGGCCTCTGCCCAAGGCGGTCTGCTTCGGGCTGAACTGGTCCAACACACCCACTGTCGACTTACTGGTCAGCTCAAAATCACGCCTACCATTAGGGGGAGCCTCCGATTGGCGGATAGAATCAGGATGCAATATCAGAGTCTCCAAAAGCAACACTGCTCATGGCCGCCTTTGTTTAATTTAAGGACACTGCGGACTCCTCTGCGCTCTTTTGCCCCGCCCAAATGCTCGGAGATGCGCTCATGACATCATTGATATCTTTGCGCCAATTTTGGAGACAGCTTATATGCTCGGTCACGTCCGCATTCCTAAGGATGTGTGGAAGGATGTGTGTGATCAACCCGGCCAGGCTGGGGCGAGCTGGGCGGAGTGGAGCCGA
Organism: Aphyosemion australe; assembly: GCA_006937985.1. Lineage (NCBI taxonomy): Eukaryota > Metazoa > Chordata > Actinopteri > Cyprinodontiformes > Nothobranchiidae > Aphyosemion > Aphyosemion australe. The sequence goes on along the minus strand of SSNS01000056.1, from coordinate 2,355,336 downwards.
TGCTAGTGTGGAAGCGCTATTAGAAGCAAGGTGCAAACTTGCGACCTCATCTTTTAACTAAAGCTAATTCTAAAAGTGCTTGACGGATGATGCTTCTTAAGTTATAAATATATGCTATGCCATCTAAGGGACTAAAAGATCACAAATGTCTGGCAAAGTTTCTTGCTTTTATTCTAGTTTTTGTGTTTACATCTAAATAGTTGCATAAATGAGCACACTCACAACAGCAATAAAATGATCCAAAGAAATGGTACTTTAGCACAGATCTAATACAGCTCTAAAGAACTCAGCCAAGGCTGTTAGGTGACATGTTAGCAGGTCCTGAGTATAGATGCAAACATAAATGTGATTTTTGTGCTTTAAAGCTGTCATTATTTTACAGGTTTGGATCCTTCATTAAAAACTACAACATCAGTAGCTTTGGACTAAAAGGAACTGAGCCAGGCTGTCTGCACAAACATGACAGATGCTTTTGTTATTCAGTTTGCCAACTAACTCTACCACTAATAAAGACATACCATGTAAAAAACCCAGTCTGTGTTTTGTAAATAAAACTAGTTATAACTATTTGAACAATCCATTCTATCCTTCAGGACACGGTATTGAGACAACAGAGCTCTTTGTCGAAAAGATGTATGCACAGTTTTCCATTTCTCTGTACAACAGCACTCCTTTATACAAGATGAATCTTCTGCTGCACAGAAAAACTATATAAATGGGCAATTTTTAAAATGTACATTTTACTGTTCAACAGTAACTAACTTCTACAAACCTCTAGTACAACCTCTTTTTAATTTATTCTTTACAGTGTATGTTCTGTTCAGGTTTACTGTTGTGCTACATTATCATGAGGTCTGAGAAGTCATTTTAAATTTCACATTCAACTCTAACTGTGGCAGAGTTGTTCCTTGTCTGTCTGCATGGCTGGCTGTCTTCTACTTTGCTGATGAAGAAGTCACAACTGAAAGTTTAAATCAGTGGTTCTCAATCCTGGTCCTGGAGGGCCAGTATCCAGCACGTTTTAGTGGTTTCTCTGTTCCAACACACTAGATTTGGTGGTTGAATCACCTGTGCAGCAGCTCATCAGGCTCTGCAGAAGCCTGTTAATCATCTGCTGATTGAAATCAGGTGTGTTGAAACAGGGTTAAAACTAAAACATGCTGGATCCTGGTGCTCCAGGACCAGGATTGGGAACCATTGGTTTAAATGAATCCAGAAACTGCATTTTGCAGTAAAATTCATATAAACACTGACTGCTTTAGCTGCAAGCTCTCTACTGCAAGCATCAGAATAGTGTTTCAAACTGAAGCTGCATTTTTATTTGGCATTATGCTCTTCAGTGAAAGAGTGCAGTGGAGCAGGATGTGGCCTACATTATTGCAGTCCAATTTATATTCCACACCTGTTATGAACAGTAATGAGCAACAAATCTACAGTTAAAGGATACATTTGAGTACAGTATAAGAACCAAAGCAACCGTTTATGTGTCTATAACTATAGCTGTAACCACATAATGGCTGTACTGCAGCAGAGTTCATAAACGAGCTGCTGAACGTGCACAGAGGTTTGGTGAAGAGCATTTAAACATCGTTGGCCAGTCCATACTAACTGATCCAAACAAAACTAGAGACAGGTTAATCAAACTGAGCTGGTCAGGTGTGAACATTCCCTGAAAACAGCAGTGCTAAGAAAAGAGAACCTCCTGACTTGTCAGAAAATAGACTACCAATTAGATTTTGTTGTTTGTTTTCTTTTGTTTTTGCTTGACCAAAGCGTGGAATGAAATAAACAAACTCTTAATACGAGCTACTGGGTGTTACAGGGAGAAAATAAAAGTGAAGCTAATCTGCACAAATATGATGATTACTGTTAAATAAATATATAAAAAGAAAGAAAACAGCTGAATTTGTCTAAAAACAACACCTTTAAATACATGGGTTCCAGAGCAAAGTGCCTTCACACAAATTGTACAAAAGTACACCAAAATATTAAAATAGTTAACACTTCCTATCAGACAGTTTTGATGTTTAATGTGAGGCATGAGAGAGATGGAAGGAATGAAACTTAAAGTAAATAGAAAACTAAAACTGAGAAACAGGCAGATGAAAAGAAGAGAGAAGAGACAGCCAAGAGACGTGAGAAGAAATGCAAACCCTCTCAGCACAGCTGGGCTTGCTGTCATGTCTGCCTGTCACATGGAATTTGGCTAGAAATACTGGTTCTTTCTGTCTCATCCAAACAGAAAAGAGGCCACATCCTGTTCCACACAGCCGCTGCATGGCACTCTTTCACAGCAGAGCATAATGCACTACAAAAACACAACTTTAGACATGTTTTATAGGAAGTCCTTTGAGACATTTCTTGCAGGTAAGAATCCTATTACGTAGACCTGGACTTCCTTTTTTGAGGACATTTCATTTCTCGTCATTGGAGCTTTCTCAGTTCTAACTGAAAAGTGCCGATTTCCAAGCTTTTAAATTGCGGTGAGCTGCCCCTGGGTATCTGCAGGTTTGGAGTGCTTCCTTGATGTGTCTCTGTTTTTCCTTTTCCCTCTGTCTCTGTACATATATTCTCAGCCCGGTGGTGTAAATCCAGACGACAGACAGTTTGAGCTTCAGTGAGTCTGACTCATATTGATACCCGAACTGGGCTTTTGTTAAATCAATAATCTATAGATTTCATTAACACTATGTCCGGAATAGCTGAGAACTTCCACCAACATTCTACAAAAATCCTTCTCAAATGTAAGATTTTTTTTCACCTTGGAACATTCTCTAATTATATGTCAAACAAGCTGGCCAACTAGAGTTGGCCTTATCTGTAGGTTTCCTCAGGCAGCTGTTGGTACAGAATATAAAGAAAAAAGCAGCGTGAACAAAGAAATGAACCAGAACATAGACGTGAAACAGGACTTAGCATTTTCCTGAGTAGCAGTAGTGTGTGAGAAGAGATTTAGAAAACTAAATGCTGTCAGAGATTTAGGTGGTTCAACTTCACCAAAATAAGTAAAACATTTCCATAGAAGTGGATTAGGAGGCTCTATGAGCTTCACAGCCTTAGAGTGTAGCTGGATCACAGCAAACTTAGAGAAGCTCCTTCACTGTAATAGACACACTGCCACCAAACTACCTCATGCTCCACCCATATGCTGCCAACACAATCTCACTGTATTGACAACTTTTGTGCACGCTCATTCTTAATAGGTTCCAGTAGATTTTACTAATGATCTTTGCTCTGTCGATTTGTTACATCATAAAATCATAACATTCTTCATACTGATGCCCCAAGAGAGTTTACTCAACTAACTCTAATCACGATGGTTGGGTTTGTGGTATAACAAGCATCCTTAACCCAGGTTTTCTGATTGGAAATTTGCACGTTCATGTAGCGTCAGGTGAGAGGCTTGAGAGAGCTTGCAAAAGTTCCAAGTCATCCAGGATGTGGTCATCTAGCAGACTCAAGAAAAAGAAACTGGGCTTGTTCTTCTTTTCTCAAGACTGTTGGTTTCTCATCTGAGGACGTTTCTGAACACATAATGAGTTCAAAACTTTTACACTGTGATGAGTTACTTCATTTATGAGATCAAACTGAAAATCACTCTCCTTCATCAGGGTTTTGTGGGTAATTTTTATCCTGATCAAAAAAAAGGACGAGAGATATTGAAAGGTGTTTTCTAGCCTCCTCTCCACTAGACGTGAAAGCGACGCATAACGTAATAGCAGTGTTTTACAGGCAAGCTCCTTTCCAACCGAGAGCGTTTCAGACACAAAACAGGAGCAAAAGCATTCCACACCGCTGGTGCCGCAAAGCCACAAAATCATGGGAGAATTGCAACACCACGCATGATTTCAGAAGTCTGCACAATAAGAAGCAAGGAGAAAGACATGCTGCATGTATCCAAAAAGGTCTGTGGTTTATTTGCTGTTTTGTTTACATCAGCTACAGGGGTTTCACAGGAAATTATGTACGTTATCTGACTTTTATTTTGAAAGTTTCCAGATGGTTTACACTGCTTTCATGTTTGATTTCCTGTCTGGTCTGATCTAAACTGCAGAGTTTGACCTGTTTTGGAAACGGTGTGTAAAAAAATAGACTCTAAATGTAATGATAGCATCCCTTCGCTTCTGGGACGCATCCAGAATGTTACACTTTGCTGCCGGTGAAAAGGAAACCATCCACTATAATGGTGGTTAATTGGTGCAAAGTACATTTTGTGGCCGTTTCGCGGCGCTTTCACGTCCTGTGGAAAGGAGGCTTCAGAAGGAATGACAGTGAGTTATTTAAAATTCCTACTTGAACTAAAGGAAATCACATGTTCTAATTAAAGATATTTGAGGGTTTGGAAATGTTTTTTTTTTCTTCTTCACATCCTGTGTTTTTACTTCAATCTCACATCTACTCAGCATCATCCATCCCTGTACTTTTTCTATACACAATGACAGGCTGACAGCCACAACAGCGTCTGTCCGTTTTCCCCTGTGAAGCCACTGTCTGAGAAACACCTCAAGGCTGTTGGCAAGTGTCAACTTTTCATCAATGAAGTCTGCGTTAGGACTGCAAATGTTTAGCTCTTGTAAAATGACCTGAGTTGCTGAGTTTGGGCTCTGAATAATGTTATGCTTGTGCCGCATGCAGAGGTCCTTGTCACTGCACAGGAAAATTGGACAATTGAGATTACAAATTATAACACTACAGAGGGGGATTTTTTTTAAAGCAGGCCTCTCCCCTCTCTGGGCTGATGTCAGAGTTTGACTGACATTCTTTTTAAGCTCTGGTGCTTTGTGAATACCTAGTCTGAGTTTTATTTTACCAGCACAAGCAGAAAAACTAATGAAAAGCACCGGGTCTCAGACATACTATAGATTCTGTAGACATTTGAGAAGCACCAGCTAATTAGGTTCATGCACGTTCAGACATAGGGTGCAAACATGAAGGAGAAAGATGCTGAGTAATTAAGTGAAACCCAAACATTACCTCTGTCACTGAGAGTCAGTTATGTTAAAATATCTACTTTAATAATAAATGGCAGTGAGATGTGTTTTTCATTTGCACTATTAATGTTCTTTTAATAATGCAATTGTGTTTTCAATAAATTAGTGTTTTTGTGTTTTCAATGAGTTCACTGACTGAACAGGCAAGAAATTTTTCATGAGAAAGATTGCAACATATTTTCTTTGCTTTACACACATTCACACTTATTTTGTTATTAGTGTTATTTAGAAATAAAATGGTCTCATCATATTGTATAAGAAATCAATTTGTTCAAAAAAAGGTGTTTCACACATGAGATGTAGTCCTGTAGACAGAGCAGCTTGAAGAATACCTCACGGAAAAACTCTGAAAATATGAACATTTATTCACCCGTGACAGGAGGAGTATAAAGATACGCAGAATTCGTGGACGGAAATGATGGGAAACGTGGGTTTAGAGGTGGCGAGTGCATGAAGAGGTGGAGGAGAATGAGGGACAAATCTGTCCGTGTTAAAAGTGTCTGAAATAAAAAAATAAAACACAATATAAACACAATAGTAAATGCACTATCTTGGACTGGATACATGAAAGGGAATAACTAGGGGTGTGCAATTCAGCCAGTATTTGTATCTGTATTTGTATGTGCATTTGTACTCGAGTAAAACTCAAAATAGGTGTAAAAATCAATTTTTTTTTTGCGTTGCAGTATTTGTATCTGTATTTGCGATACAAATACAAATAATGGCTGCTTTGCACAACCCTACAGGATACCCCAGAAAAGCGCTACGCCCTCTGTTGTCCTGGCACGGAATGCCAGGAAAACAAAGGGCGTAGCGCTTTGCAACACTCCCCAGGTGACTAAGAAGTCCGAAGGCCAAACATCTCCGTCAATGCGTTTGCGTTTCTCCCTCATGGAGCTTATGCAGAAGCATAAATTAGGCTTAAAGCAACAATCTCCATGTTCACTCTGTAGGTTAACATGGTGGTCCGGGATTTTTGTCATGTCTTCTGTTCGGTTATGTCCTGTTTCCTGTTTATCAGCATTTTCCATCCTCCTCTTTGTTTCACCCAGTTACTTGGCTTATTACTCACTCCTGCCCTGCATTGTTAATACAGTTTTCCTGTCAGCAGTCACCCTTCCCAGCATATATACACCTCTGTTTCTCTAACTAGTTGTCAGATCCTAATGTTACATCTCTGTTTTCTGCATTGTCTCCCTCTGTAGATGCTGCTCCTGGTGGGGCAGTAGAGTTTCATTCTAATCTAAGTTTGTGTTGCTGCCCTGTCAGCTTGTTTTTAATTAAATCACGAGCATATTTGTCTTTCTGCTACATCTGTAATCTAGGTCCATAAATCACTAAAAATGAATAATTGCTGTTGTGATCTAAGGGTAGGCCTATATTGCCTTTTAAACAGAGTATTCAGGGGCACTCCACAAGTAAACATACACACATATTCTTCTCCTGAAAACCATATTTCATTTTCACAACAATCATTGTTACAATTGGAGCTGTGTTTTTGTCCTGTTTTATTTTGGTTCTGCTGTGTCACATTTATTCATTCATTTTTTTATTATCGATACCTAATAAATAATTATCACTGTGTAACAGTAGCTTTGAGTAGTATTGAGTAGCTTACATTCAGCAGCTCATGTCCTTAAATCACTTACAGCTAAATGCTTTAGTACACTATTACAAACAGGGTGATCAGAGCACACAGATCTAATACTGTCTGGAGAAAGAAGTTGTAGATTTTGATGTTTCGGCAGGACTGTTCACTCACACACCAATGTGTTAACATTTTTCTGCACTGGAAATGACAAGAACAGCTTAGCTCTGTCTTCCTGTTTGCTAACAGCTACCAACGCTACTGGATGAATTCACCAGTTACATGTAAAGGAATAAAACCAGTTCACTTATGCATGAATATTTTCCACTGCACCTCCATTTTCTGTAGACTCCATTCAGATTCAGGATTGCGACAGACTAGAAACACTCATCTTTTTGGCTTAGCTTGCCCCCACCGCTCAGTTTAGGACACGAAACTTGTAGAATTGAATAGAAAATGCTTTATTGTCCCTTCACTGGGGAAATGTTGGTGTAACAGCAACAAATTAGATTCACAACAATAAAGAAAAAAGTAAAAAAATTAAAATTAAAATATTGAATTTTAATGGTTATTGTGAAATTTTCTTTTTCTTACCACTAAAGAGAGCTGCATGTACCACAGTTTGAAAATGACTGATCGAAGTTATTAACAGCCAGCTTAAAACCAGGTTCTGTGATGGTAATGGGTTGCATTCGGGTTCTTGCTCTTATCCATCTCTATAATGGTAACATTAATGCAGAAAAGTCCACAGAGATTTGGGAGCTTTTTGAAAGGGTATGCCCGCACATTTTAACAGGACAATCTAAAACCACATTGTGTACAAACTACAGAGGCTTGTCTGTAGGAGGGCATGAGTGTGAATACTAAAATCAGTTCTTTTCCAGACTTTTTTTTATTTAGTTGCAGGCCTAAAAGGCAGAAATGAAAGTAATTCAATTCAGTTGATGAGAAAGAATGACACATCTTTCCGTCATGAAGATAAAACATGCACAGTGTTCTTTTTCCCTACGAGGTTTGATGCTCATTCACTAAAGATAGTATAATACTAGTTTAAGTGCTGATCTTTTCCAGGATTTGGAGCTTCTATGCAGCTTCCATCCTCAGCCCTCTTTCTCTGTCTCTGTGGAGTTTTGATGTTTACCGGTGGTGTCTCAATACACCATCTCCTCTGCCTCTGTCAGCTCAGTATTATCCATCAGCTCTCCTTTTATCTGTCAGCATGGGCCCACACACACTGCAAACCAACTCTCATCCCTAGGTGTTACAATTTGTCTGTGTGGGCTTTATCAAACACACACACACACACACACACACACACACACACACACACACACACACACACACACACACACACACACATTCTATTTGACAGAAAGCCAATACACTTAATGAAGGAAGTGATGAGTTATTGACAGCTGCTGTGCATCTAAAGGTGCTGAGGTGTCTGCTGGTGTCTCTTGTGTGCTGACACACACATACGCACACACACACACACACGCACGCGCGCACACACACAACCCTGAAATCTAAATCAAATGTTCGATACAGCATTTCAAGCAAAACATTTGTGTCTCATTGGCAGTGAGTGAATATCGAGTGCATCATCTTTGAACACACTGGTCAATTAATGCTATTTATCTTCTGGAGGGCCTGTGTGTGTGTGTGTGTGTGTGTGTGTGTGTGTGTGTGTGTGTGTGTGTGTGTGTGTGTGTGTAACAAACAACATTATGAAAGCTGTAAAGTGTATACAGTGTGGGTCTGTAACTCATATGTGCACCTGAAGTGTGTTAGCATGTTGCCTAATGAGATATGTGAGCATGTTTAAAAGTCCAATTAGAGTCATAGAGACAAAGCATTCTTTCAGCCTAATTAGTGAATTCACAGTGATTATATAGACAAATACTAATATTTCAATCATCACCACCAATTCTTTAAAAAGAGAGAAGGCCCCATGGTGGATTTATTATTTGTTAGGAAACACTTTCCTGCACACATCCCAGACACACAAACAAGCAACACACATCTCCACTCCTGTGATTCTTTACCCTTTTAGTCCTTCCCTCCTCATTTCCCAGTCCTCATTCTCTTTTGTTTTGTGTGAAATTAAACATTAAACCTCATCAGAGTCTAGGTGCTTAATGATGTTGACTTCCCAATAGATTTCTCTGGAGAAAAAGATAAACACAAAAAGAGCTTTGGGGACACAAAGCCAGCGTAGAGGCACATTTAGTTCTATGTCAAGGTTTTGGAAAGTAAACTAAAGCACTGTGGTATATAATGAGAGCTCAGATCATCCCAGGACAATACAGCCATGCCAGCCTGCTAAATGTTAAACCCTTAGACCCAAAAGGACAGAATGCAGGCTGAATGGTGTTTGTCTACATATCAAACACTTTCTTCCTTTCAATAAACTCCACACATCGTCAGCAATGTCAGCACAAATCTCCCTTACAGCAGGTGTCACACACACATTTTAGGCCAAAATTTTCCAAGCAGATAGCGTGTGGATGGACTTTAGATCACTGGTTTCTTTATATTTACTCCCATGCATGCAATAGATGGCAAATATCACACTTTTTGTTAGTCTGTGTTAGATACTTTCAATTTTTTTCACAGAAAATCTTTACATTTACAAGTGTAAATTTATCAGTCGTAGGGATGGAATGATGCAAAATGTATTCATTGCAAGAAGTAATAAAACAAGTAACTCAACAATCCTGTGGGGATTATTTGGACCCCATTTTTGCAGCCTTAGAAATGAACTAGAATACATGTAAAGATTGTTTATGCTGTTATTTTTATTGATCTATTAAATTTATGAGCTGATAGAAATTATTTTTAAGCCCGACTAAAACTGGTTAGGTACTTCATTTAAATTAAAAAATGTGGGAAATGCTTTAGGCTCATGTGGAAAAACACATTAGTTTTCAACATTCATAAATGAAACTTCATGAAATAATGTTGATTTTTTATTGTCTACAATATTGTAAACAAGCATTAAGAGTGATCATGAGGTCTGATGGATTTATTATGTTTCTGTCTTATTTTATTGGACAATAAACCAATATGGGATTGTGCTTTTTATTCATTTTTTCAGCAAAGTTAAAGCTACAATGGCAAATTTGGAAAACAAATTAGCTTAATTTTTTTCATGTCTCTTTATAACATTCTAACAAAGTATAGCTATAAAAATATATTGTGAGATAAAAAACAAAACAAAAAAGTTAATCAAGAGGTTCTCTCGCATTTGTCTAAAAACCTCTACCAGTAACACCTCTCACATTACCATCGGCTCCGCTCCACTCCGCGCCGTGCTGCCTGCCCCAACCTGGCCGCGTTTGTTCCACACTGCCCTAGGAATGTAGACGTGACTGAGCACAAGGGCAGTCTCCAAAATTGGCATGAAAATTTGGCGCAAAGATATCAGTGATGTCATGAGGGCATCTTCGAGCACATGGGCAGAGCAAAAGAGCATGAAGAAGTCTGCGGTGTCTCCATTATTAAACAAAGGCAGCCTGAGTAGTGTTGCTTTTGTAGATGCTCTGACTCTGTGTGTGTGTGTGTGTGTGTGTGTGTGTGTGTGTGTGTGTGTGTGTGTGTGTGTGTGTGTGTGTGTGTGTGTGTGTGTGTGTGGTCCAGAGAGACAGAGAAAAAAACAGCTTCAGTCAGAGGCTCGTTAACTCCTCAGTATCCAGAATGATAAGGACTTGCACATGCAGGAAGCCCCCACTGGCTGATTCTATCCGCCAATCAGAGGCTTCCCCTAATGGTAGGCGTGAATCAGTCGGCAGGGGGTGTGTTGGACCAGTTCAGGCCAAAGCAGACTGCCTTGGGAAAAGGGCTGAAAAATTGACCTGTTGCACACGGAAAAAAATCCAGGCTATGCTGATGTGGACACTTGCTACCCTATTTAGGCGGAGTAGAGCTGATGCTAGTGTGGAAGGCCTATACCTTACCATCCGGTTGTCAATGTGGCTGAACCACCGCACTTCCCTGGGTCCTCCATTCTCACGTATTTAGAAACAGAACACCACTGGTGTGAGAGGATCTCTGCTGAATAATATCAGAGAAGGAGAAACAGCCGGCTGCTACCACTTCAACTTTAGGACAAACTACCAGAGTCCCAAAAAGAAAAACACCTAGACCTAGAAAACAGCGACTGGTGTTTAGCGCTATCTCGTTTCCTTTGGCATCTCGGGTTTCCAGTTCCGGAAGATACCCGAGGGGAGGCGTGAGTGATCTGTGACTGTGTTTGCGCTCAAAACCTAGCTTGTTCGCTATAATAGCTTTAAGTAAATTCATTCAGTGAGCATGAGTTCATTAACCCATGTCAGGGTCCAGGTAAGTTAAAAGTTAAACTCCCAAGTACTCATCACACAATGGTGAAATTACATCTCCGCATTTGACCCATCCCCATGGTGGGGAGCGGTGAGCTGCAGCTGTGGCTGCGCTCGGGAACTAAGCACGCGAGATCACTCCACATTAGCACAAAACTAATTTCATAATTCTGATATAAGCTGGAGTTTGGTGTAATCTGACAAGTTATTTGCTAACTTTAGGTAAGATTTGAACATTTATAACCAGGTAAAGGCCAGATGACTATTCTCTAGCATTTCAATAGTGGAACTTATTTTTATTTTTCCACACAGATTAAAAAAACATCATCTGACCATAGCTCATGCCATTCACAGTACACTTAGAAACTAAACATAAAAAGCCCTAATAGTGTAAAATATTCACAGATTTCACACAGAGGCAAAACTGTCACAAGTTCTTCCTATCTCTTGTTGCCAAGCAACCAGTGTAACCATTTATCTTCATTTATTTACCCCTTTATTCCATTTTCAATTATGTCTCTTTTTATTAATTGATGCATTTTCCATTCACCATAAAAATTTGAACATCAAATTAAGTTTGACTTGACATTATGAAGCCCAGCAGAGATAATTAATTTTCACATAAAAGTCAGCTAAGGCTTTTTTATTCCTAAATTATGAGTGTGATAAGGCTGTTCGTAAATATACTGCATTAATAATGTTTTTGACTGAAGATAACTTCAGCTCTGCCGCAAGTAGTTTTTAAATGAATGCTATAATTACTCTTCAGTTCTCGCGTGCATGTATTTCATGTCTGTGTTCTTTTTAGGTTCTCTATATCAGAGGTTAGACATAAACACATTAAATACAACAAACATTTAAAGATAATACTGAGAAGAGTCTTAATGTTTGGGCTGACCCTTTGCAGCACACCATTGCAGAGAATAATGTTGCAGGTCTTTTAAATGATTTATGTATGGGTAGAACAGCAAATTAGATCCAATTACTTCTCATTACGGCAATAAAGCGTGGTGTCATTCTTCTGTATTTGTTAGCATAGCACATAAATAATACAGATGAGACACAAGGTGGCAATTTAGGAGAAGAGCAAATACCTTCTCATCTGCTCAGCTGTGAATAAACAGGTAAAGGAGAAGAAAGAAACTCAAAAACAACAAAAGTTTCATGACAGATTCCAAAAATATTATTTCAAATTTGGATATTAAAAGCCAAGATGATCAGTGTGTCTGTAAGCCCACCTGTGAAATCCTAGAATGGATGATAGCTTTTCTGTTTTCAAAGTATTCCCTTATATGACGTTAATGAAGGACATTTTGACAGGATAACAACTCTTTTTTGTGTCAAAACATTTCTCTGCCATAGACTGCTTCACACAACAAAAACAGTCAATTTATTAGTTAGTTTACAAGAACTTAGAAATTAACATTTTTAACCAAACCAATCCTGCCTCTTTGCAAAGATAAGATATTAGTTTTAACTTTTTGTTTACTCTTCATCACTCCATCTGGCCCCGTACTACTTCATGGATTCTATTTTTGAACCCTCCACAAAGGTTTTTCTCTGTAGAAGCAGATAATCAGAAACAGGATACCAAATACTCACAAGCAAAAGGAGTAAAAAGAAATCTAGAAGCCTTAATATCCAGTCTAATCTGTGTATTTCAATTGATTTGAAGGACTCTTGAACGTGTTTTATCTATGTTCAGATCATGTGATGTTAGTGTGGTTCTGGAGTGTCCTGTCTTTCCTGGATTTTTCCAACCATCATCAACATGAAAAACACTGTCAAATGACAGAAAATGCAGGTTTTTGATCCCCCACCCAATGAAGAGCACAAGATAGTCACCATCTCAGCCATAAAAACTGAACAGCGGTCCGGTATCCTACAACCTCGACTAAAGCCCAGTTGGGGAACCACCAATTCCACTGCCACTCTACCAATCGTGGGGTCCTTTGAACCATCCATGAAGATGATCTCCGCTCAGACCGCGGATGTTCCTGAAAGGCACCAGCATCTCTGCTTCCTCAGCCACAACCCAGAAACGTTAGGTCAACTACTGGTGCAGACAGACACCTAAGGCGGGACACCCGCAGCACAAACAACTGGGGAACACCGACCACCCCAGCTCCTCTGCTGGCTCTCTTAGCTGACCAGCAAAACGCTCCCGACCTATAGCAGGCGCCTTCCCTCAAACTCCCAATGCCAGTTCATCAAGGGCTTGGTTGAGGTCTTACCTTGTCCCTTCAACTTGATGAAATACCGGAACTTAAGCTTAATCCTTCTAAAACCTATCTCTCCCATCTCCATCAGCAGAGCCGAATTTGAGGTCAGCCAAAATTCTGCGTCTTGCACGACATCCAATAGCCTCAAATTCATCAGACCCATACAGCTAACAGCCATAATCAAGCGTTCCCTTTAAAAGTGCTTTTTTTTAGCTAAAAACAAGTCCAGCCTCCTGGGTTGATGGTGAAAAACAAACTATTAGAGCTCACTTGGAAGTTCTGTGTGTTTAGTGAACTGCATTATGCTCTAGGAAAATGCTCATATGCTGAAGTATTTTTGAGTTGTGTGTTTCATTGTCATCAGAAATATGTAAAAAGTGCATTGAAACAAGCCACCTTCCCCCAATTTGAATTTCCTTTGAAAAACTGTCAAAGTATTTGAACCATGTTTTTTTAATTACTCCACCAAATTAACCTTAACATAGGTAAACAATTTGTATCAGATTTAAAAACGGTGGCTTTAGGATTTTGCCAATGGTTAAATGTTATGGTTGAATTTATGGACAACGCATAGGCACTGATGATTCCAGTTTTAGAATTTGCACATATGAAACCTAAAATGAGCAAATGATCACGCTTTAATTAGTGAATAATTAGAGTTATGACAATAGTAAAATTTGAGAATAATTTAAGATTAGAGTATTATTATTATTATTTTAGCTGCAAAAGTAGGAACACAGAGTTTAAAATGAAGCTATTTGACTTTTCTTCTTTTTTACGGTTTTTCGAACCGTTGAATTCATTATTCTGCTGGCCCTGTTTTCTCTCTCAGTGAATCTTGTTGACTGAACAACAAGGATGCGATAGTCAGAAATCGGCTTATGTAAATCAGTTACAAGAATGCTCCGAAGCAAAGACTAGTTGCCATATTTTGTTTTTCTGTGACTACACATTAAGTTCTAAAGCTTCAGCATGCCAACAAGACCTAAAAATAAGTAGGAAATTGTCCATTTGTGTGGGGACAATGAACCTGGGCATAAGGCCAGCTTTACAGCATACAACCTGCTCTATTCCTCCAAACCAAATTTAATATCACAGCATAATTAAAGACTTGGCAGCTTCTCATAGGGAATTTAATGCAAGGGACACTGAATTTGACTGGAGGTTGTTGGAAGGGGCATCAGTATCACATATTACAAAGATAAAATATAATATAATATAATGCAATATAATATAACATTTTATAATATAATATAATGTGACACAGCTCATTAATTCCTCTATTTAATTGGTCAAATAAATAATTATTGGCAGTTGGTAAAAAAAAGAAAGAAAAAGAAAAACATTGGCATCTTAGGTCTGTAAAGACACCAATGACTGTAACAAAAAGATGGACAAACCCCACCCATAGCTTTCTGGGGGGCTTATTTGAAGCCAAATGGGCGGTTCAGATCACCGCCATCTTGGTTGTGTCACACATCTCTTTAAATTCTTATGACTAAGTCACACTAGAAGAAGAAGAAACTGTCTTTTATATGGCGCCTCTCAAGATAAAAGTCACGTGGCGCTTCACAAGAACAAAAAAAATAAAAAAGTAAGCTAAACCTAGCCAACAGATACACAGGAACTGCTGCCCCACCTTAACCCCCCATGATTCATAATATCATAAGAATAAACCACCAGAGCCGCTTCTGAATGTTTGCACATACTAAAAACCGTTGTCAAGCTACCATTCTCAGGATTCTGGTGTGTGGGTGTGTATTTGTGTTTAATTGGGAGATTTTAACCTGACCAGAAGATCTCTGCTGGAGGGCGAGGCTGTCCTGCTCCAGAATCACCACACCTGATAGCAATCACCTCATCTGACTGCTGGGGGTTTGAGGAGCAACCTGACTTTATCTGATGATCAGCATTTCTGAGTCAACCCCATGAGTACAATCTCCTTGAGTATCTTAATTTTTTGTTGTGGAAATGGAATTTATGTTTCTAACTCACCTTGCTCCAGTTCTTTCCTTCTCTGTGGTTGCATTTGTTTTAGTCTTCACCCTAACCCAAGACCCTTCCACCAAAGCCCTCCATGACAGATCTCTGGATGTTCACCCACTCCACGGTCATCTACTGCAGTTCCATCATATTCAGCTGTCATCTGCCTGTCTGCTCTCAGACTCACGTCTGCCCTCAGCTCCTTAATCGTAAGCCATCCCGATTCATCATTCTTCTTACGAGTCATCTTCATTAATTTTCCTCACCCCTCAACCCCCCCTTCTTCCTCCAGAAGGTGCTGAAACACTGACTGAAGCCTCTTTGTTGGACATGCTTATTATTTTCTTGTTGTAAATAAACTCCATTACCTGTTCCTTCTAAATTATATGTATGATTTTGCACGTGGGTCGGATATTACCTAGAAACTTGACAATTGTACTATATCACAAGTTTTAAGGTCACTGAGACGTCACCAACACCTTAGAAAAAAACCTACTCAAGCTGATTTTTTTTATACCAAGGTCTTCTTCTTAAAGAAGCTTTTCTTCACTTCTGGGAAAAAGCAACACATTCTTCACCTCAACAAATTCCATATGCTGTATGTAAAGCTTCCACTGAACTCAACAGAATGTTCAGAGCATGTTCTGTAGGAATCCATGGATTTATGTTACTTTACCGTTTGTAATAATTTATTCTTCTGTGGCCTTGCTGCAGTGACCATCCACCCAGATTACAACCACTTTGTTCTCTTCAAGATCACAAGAGATGGAGCCTTCTTCAAACCCAGCGTATATAAGATGACTGAATAATACTTGCATTATGGCTGCCTCTGTTCACACGAGTATTCTTTCATAGGATGGGGTGGAAAAAAGTGAAAACTAATGACTCTCTGAACCAGTCAGTTCAAGTATCACTAAAATCTAGACAAAGATGAGAGTTACAAAGACAAATAGAGATGGAAAAAGTCAGTCGCTTAATGGTAAATGATCAACTCAACTGATGGGATAGAGCTATAGCTCTAAACCAGTGTTCCCCAACCCTGGTCCTCAGGGCCCACTGTCCTGCATGTTTTCCATGCCTCTGCTTCAGCACACCTGATCTGCATTGCCTCCTCAGGAGGACTTCAAGTGCTGCAGATGCCTGTTAATCACTCATTCATTTGAGTCAGGTGTGTGGCAGCAGGGAAACACTGGTGTGTGAAAGGGCAACATGGAAAACATGCAGGACAGTGGGCCCTGAGGACCAGGGTTGGGGAACACTGATCTAAACGACTGCAACTGATTTTCACAAAGAAGTAAGTGACAGGGCTCTAGAGCTTATGGGCTGGAGAAAGTCAAAACCACTTGTTTTCCAGACTTGGTGTATCATTTGTCATATGTTGCTTTATCTACTGTTCTGTCTATCCAGGGTAGGGATGTGAATCCTCACCACTGAGGCCGAATCGATTCGTAACTCGGTACGATACGGTGAAACCGATACGATGAAACCGATACGATGAAACCGATACGATGAAACCGATACGATTCCATACAATTAATCCCTGCTGACAATTTTTTATGATTTGACAACAATTTTTGATTTGATGTCATTCTTAATATGATTTGAAACAATTCAACACATTACAAA
The DNA here is from genome assembly GCA_006937985.1 of Aphyosemion australe. NCBI lineage: Eukaryota > Metazoa > Chordata > Actinopteri > Cyprinodontiformes > Nothobranchiidae > Aphyosemion > Aphyosemion australe. The sequence continues at coordinate 2,338,589 of SSNS01000056.1, read as the reverse complement.
TAATTTACAAGCATACATATTCATACATATTATACGTATTTTTATTGCTACAATACTGATGTTTAGACAGTCACTCTGCTCAGAAAAATTAACCAACCGAATCAGAAAATGATTAGAGTTCATCATGATTATTAGGTATTATTATGAAACACCGTAAACCTCAGAAAACCTCAGAAAATATTTCTATATAAATATTGTAGTGATCCATAAGGGGGCTATTGTGAGTGCGGTTGTAGCCTAATGTTACTAGCCTGGCAAGCCATCCTATATATGTGAATATATAGTCTGGCCATGAACCATTGACGGCTCTCAGTCGTGAGGCGGGATCTACGGTTGTCTTTCAAAATGTCAGCACGCAATTGGATAGCGCTAGGACCAATCAGAGTAACGAACAACGTGACGTAATCACGGCGACGGAAAAGCGGGACCCACTAATGGCGTCAATGATTTCTGTCGTTTTTGTATGAAAACATGTGAATATCAGGTGTACTGGGACATTGCACTACTTTGTTTGATAAAAATAAGAAGCCGCTAAGTATATCAGACAGACTTACGCACGTTGGAGTCTAAATAATACAATATTGATGACAAAGCCGTTTCAAAAGAACGTGGCTCCGGCGCTGCCGCCATGTTGCTTGAGTTCGCGGCCGCAGCGCTGACGTCATCGGCTACTCCCGCTCTGTGATTGGCCCACAATATAGAGCGCTGTGATTGGCCCAACCAAAACTATAGCGAGTTGTGATTGGACAGACACAGCAGTGGTTTGGGCTGCGAGGGTTCCAATGAAGCGTGCCTAGACCAAACTCTGCAAAGCAAGAATTGGTCTAGTTCACTAGGCTATAATGTTACTGTTCCTTTAAGAGAAAAGTGAAACTGGAGATTTGGGTTTATCTTAGCTGTTTGTTGGACTTCTCTAATGAACCACTGTTAATGGCAAAATGTAATTCTGTCTGTTTTTAGTTCTGCACAAATGTTACAATAATAAGGAATTATCTTAAACTAGCTAGCTCAAAGCTTTCGGTGCGCAGATCAATTTAAATGCTTGGAAGAATGCACTGCTGCAGGCATCTGCAGCGATCAGAGACCGTGTCATGGACTCCATGTGTGCAAATTGTCTGCAGTTTGCAGTTTTCAGGAATTTTATTTTATTTTGGCAAGTTTAGAGAAGAAGCATACGTCTGTTAATATGTCCGACACTGGTTCGTTTTTCTAACTGCGGCTGCGCACCACCTGGCTTCCGCTAAAAGATACCGATGGTGCGTTTAATGCGCCTCAAAAAAACAAGGATATAGCAGGTAAACCATGAAGTAATCGATGTAACCATGGTTTTTACTAATGAGAGACACGCATGGGAAGATACATTGCGATTTAGCCGTCAGTTGTATCCAACGCACACTAAAGCTATTGGTGCAGCCGCTAACGTCATGAACCAACCACCGGTTCAGATCAGTGAATCTCTCATCAGATAGCACGTGAATTTGTTTTACTTTGTAAATAAACAAGTGACTTAAAGAATTGTAATTTAAGTTTCACGTGGTTTGGACAGCATGCAATCTAGGTCGCTCTCAGAGAAAGTTAAAGGTCTTGGTCATCTCTAGTAGAAATCTAATTCAGTTATCACAACAACATGGTCACAAAGGAGCATGTCATCATAACACTTGTAAACATCCTGACTCCAATCAGTTTCTCTGGGAGTGTGACATCAGCTAACAAGAACACAGATGAACATAACATTTGATCCAATGAGAACATCCTTATATCATGTGTCTCTATATGGTACATCTGCTACAGCTAACAAGAAAGACTTTCAACAGTCCTTAGAGTACAAAAGATCACTGGGCCTCAGCTCCCAGCACTGGAGGAGATCTAAACCACACAGGGCCTCAGGAAAGCAGCCTGCATCTATAAGGACCCCACACATTCCTACCAGAAGCTTTTTGAGTGGCTGGAATCAGGAAGATGCTACAAAGCCTTCTGCACCCACACAAGTACTGAGCTAGATTTTCTCTTTTTCCCCCTAAAGCAATAGCTGTGCTAAAGCAGGCCAAATATTTACAGCCTAAACTCAACATTAATCATTAAATACATGCTGTCATCTAAATAAATATCATAGTTGCACATGTCTATAATCAGGTATAATCAGATCGTCCACAATGGTGCATTTACAAAGAATATGGTCTTCCTGAGAATAGTTTATTTGAATAAATGATTTCATTTAAAACTTGTTTTCAATCATATCCTCAGTCGTTAATATTCTGCTAAAATGAGCCAGACTTTTTCTAATAATTTTAAAATTTACTCATCAAGCTTTCTGAAGGTATTTCAACCTTTTTTTAAATATTTTTTTTGCTTTGGTAAATTAAAAGTTTCAGAGGTTTTTTTTTTCTTTTCTTTTGGTGATCTTTACATTTCAAGAAACTAGATTCTGACACATATAACATTATTTTTCTGTTTTTAAATGGTGAATTTTAGATACTGCTCATTTGTATAATATAAAACCTTATATAAACATGCTTATTTAAATGGAGAACATGGTTTGTCACCTTTACAACAAGATAAATTTGTAAAGATAGAGGCTCCACAGAATGAGCAACACACCTAAACACTTGAACAAATGTCCCACAAACTCCTGCAATATTATACTGTTGATATTCACGTTTGTTCAGAGTTAGAAGTTTATTTTTCAGTTTATTTCTGAGTGTGATGTCTTCTTTTGTTTGTGATCTGTGAACTGTTTGGCCAAATAAACTTCTAACTTCTAACGATTGTTCAGAGTTGCTTGGTTGATTTAGATGTTTGCAAACTAATCATAAAAAGATAACCCATACAGGCTTTTTTACACAATATTCATTTAGCAACTTCAGGGGCCTCAGTAGTATGTGAAAGATCTAGTGATGACCGTAATTATCGGTCTACCATTAATTTCGGCCAATATCTGCATTAAAATTCAATATCGGAAAATGTTGTTGCTTGTTTCATGGAAGTAAAACCCTGTCACGAGCCTGGCTCCTCGACCTCAGTTCTAATCACCCCAGAATTCCTCCACCTCAGACCCAAACCTGCCCCAGTACACCAGAAACCAGCCTTCATCCCACTAGTCATTCCCCTCAGACCAAACCAGCCTCAGGACTCCACTTCCCATCATGCCCCGCACCAGACTTCCTGCCCACGTCACCAGCCCGGGACTATATCAGGAAGTCAGAAAATTACTGCTCGGAGCTCAGTCATCATTCCGTCTCGGTGTTCCGGCTCAATTAGCGATCGAATCGCTTCTTGAGTCATTTCCAGAGCTCTTCCAGGTCCAGTCCAATCAGTCATTCCAGTCCAGCCTGTCTCTTCCTGGTCCAGCCCTGTCGACTACCAGTAAGTTGTTACTTTTATTTTGGAAACGCACACGCTCTCGTTTTCCTTCGAGCTGCACTCCACGGTTCCTATATTAACTGCATGTCTGTTCAAACCCAGTGTCAGTCCACTCTGTGCTTGGGTCATACAACACGCCACATTCAAACTCATGCTTCTGTCTGTTCAGTTCAGTCCTAGCCAGTTCCTGACAAACCCTTACAAGTACTTTGTAGTAAAGGTGACATAATTTTCCAACAATACAATGAATTTTTTATCACCATGCAGCATTGTTACAATAGTTAACCAAACCTGCATTTTCTTGCTTTGTAATGCACAGATCACTTTCACTGATATGCTAACTATGTTATGTGTAATTTTAATCTGCTTTATGTGTATAATTCATTACACATTTTAACGATTTTACAACCGATTTCTATAAATTATGACTAAAGGTGAAATAGAAAATGGCAAAAATCTGTTTCTTTTTCACCCCATCAGGCTTCTGTTGCTCACAATGTGCTTTGTGTGAAATATGTGAGGTGAAATGTGTCCCAGCTACAGCTGCAGTAATGAAAGCACCGAACACGAGCTCAATGTGAGAAACCTGTTTTTGTTGGAAGAATCTCAAAGATTGTGGCAGCGTTATGCCATTTGTATCCCTGTCTCTTCTGCAGCAGTGGCTTAGGACGGCATTGTGTCGGAGACTCAAATGTCCTTCATTCAAAATTCAGACAGGAAAAAATAAAAAGAATAAAAAGCTGCTTATATTTTTATTGTGATGAAAGTGTCATGAATATGTATAAGCAGCTATCAATGCTGTCACCTTGAGCAAAGTGGCTTTCATGTACCGTAAGCATTTGTGTGTCCAGATTTAAGGAAGGTGGAAAATAACAGTTGAGTAAGTTGTGTGAAAAACAAAACAAAGAAGGTTAGAAACTGTTTATGCAAACAGTCAAGGTCATACGCTCCTATTTCTTTACCTGTATCTGACGAGACAGCCAGCAGCCTGTTTATCATTTGATGAAAACTTTCAGCATAATGACTGTTTTGGTGTCTTTATTCCTTCGAAGGGCTCATTCACTGAGAGACTGTAATGCTTGATACTATGATCAGTCACTCTGAGTTGTACATGCATGCAGCAAGAGAAAATTTTCTCCAACCCTATTTTCTGCAATAGCCACAGAAAGAAAAAAGGTTGGATCTGAAAAAAGCCAGTCTCTTTTAAGTCACTGGGAAAACTAGCATTTATGGACTCGCCTACCTTAGTTTGTAACCATGAAAGTGTCTGGGAGAGCACAGCGCGTCTCGGCTAGTAGAAGCTAAACGTTAGCATTAGCAACGCCACACCATGGCAGCACTCTTCAGGCATGTGGAGATAAAACATCAACGTTGAATTTTTTACCCATGAAAGAAGAGAGAACAAAAGCAGCGGAAGAGTCATGTTGCTGTTAGCCTATCAGAAGCAAGACGGTTGCATGATTGACTGCTGTGGGGTCATTTTGTAATCCTGTACAGCTCTTTGAGTTTTACTGGCTGCATAAAAAGCGCTCAATAAATAAAGTTTCATTTGATTTTGAATAATGAGTACGAGTTATAATTCTTTTGTTTTCTGCCCCCATTCCTCTGACAAACGTCTCGAAATAAATAAACAAATAAATAAATAAGAATAAACATTCTGAAACAGGATGAAAGCTTTTTTTTCCACAGAAAACTATTCACAGACCATTCATACTAGAAACCACAGCAAATGCACAAAAAAAATAAGTGAATGAGACCTTTAACTCCTAAATAATGTTTGTGTGTTGTAAACTGTACTGGCCCTGAGAGCACAAACTCTGACCTTTTGTCTTGGCTCCATGAGAGTACACAGAACGTATCAAATTTCAGAGCAAGTAAATACAATATGTGAGACTTTTTTTTTTTATTTTGTAAAACTGTCAAGTATTACTTTCTGTTCTCTGCAGCAATGAGACATTCTGCAAACTTCTAAGCTCCCTGATATAAGTATAGACTCATAATTAGACCTGCTTTTTTCTTTTTGTCGTTTTACTCTTTCAAATCCTTTTTTCTATCTGTTTTTTTTGTGTTAAAAAAGTGTTTCATTGTTGGTATCATAAAAATTAAAGAATTTTAAGCAAGAAATGATGTTGATTACAAAACCTCAGTTTTTGCAGCTATTATCCCCATTTCTTTCATTTTTCTAACACTTGAAGCTCTTGCAGTGTGAGCTAAACTCAGCGCCACATTCATGAAGTCTGCTTACGCACAAAATGGGCTCTGAAAATTGTGTAAATAATATTCTGTGCAAATTTTGTGATTTATAAAGAAAAACTTGATGGGAAAATTTGAACAACTTTAAATTAAATGTTTCTCTCAGTTCTCCAAGGTTTCCCATGGAATTCGACAGATCAGCTGGCTGCAGAATATTCCTAAAGTGCTTTTCATTGATCATTTATGGCCGAATGTCCTGGATGTGTTATGAGTTCATCACACGACTTCCACAGACACAAAGACAGAGTGAATTTAGTACAAACATCACCCCAAAAAGTATGTTTCTGAATTGTTGAAAGAAACTAGTGAAAAGCTTGCAGGCTTCAGAAAAACATTGAGACTCCCCACAGAATGTTCCTTACAAAGATTTAAACCTCTAGATATTGAGTGCCTACGGAAACCAGTCCTTTCCTCTTTTAACCACATCACCTCATTCTGTTGTTGATGATGTGGCACTTTGCTGTCAGCTGTACTTTCTTATATCTTAGGTCTGCATGGAAACAGGTCTTCCAGTGATTATGTCTCTTAACGCTGTTTTTTGTGCCAGTAATAAATGAGGTTGTTTAAATGGTCCACGTGTTTACAGGACCCTTTTGAACTGTCTTAGATTAAATGAAATCATTTACACCATGTTCCACATGCAGACCTTCATTACTCAGGACAAAAGGCAAGGACATTTTTGTTCTATTCTCTGTTGTAACAAGGCTCCATGGTGGTAAAGCCTGATTAGTCACCTGTACTATGAGGTGGAACCTGTGAGGACCATGCGTTTGTGGAATGAGAAGCACATGTGTGGGTAGGTAAGTGCAACGGAATATTTACTTTGTTTCTTCTTGTCGACATGAAACCATCTGTTTGTTCTGATATCTGGTATCAGCCCCAACATCCCTTCAGGAGTTTATGCCCCTTCTGAGTCTGGTATTTACCTCCTTGAGGTCTGGGATGGCCAGCTCTAACAGGCAAAAGAACATTGAAGCTTCAGTAAGCCAAAGAAAATGAGCCAAAATCTTCTGTAATATTTTCTTGTTGGTGCCATCTGGTGATGTCATTCATGACATGCTTCAAAGTTGGGTATGTAAGGAAGTGTTTAACCCAGAGATGGTACTAACATCCCACTTCTGCTTAGCTCTGTGAACCTGATGTGCTAGAGCTTTTTTCCTACCTGTGAAGCATTTATGTGGGTATGTTCAGGGTTTGATTACACCCCGTGGCAAATGGAGAAAGGTATGTTTGATTATTGTAGGTTTGCTTAGTTTACGCAGATGTGTTTAAGTAGTGACACCTGTGTTTGTATTTACCTGTTTTAGATTTTCTCAGTGCGTTACGCACATTCAACAAGATGCAAATTAAACTGTATTCACTCTTGTTCTGAGCTTCAAGCGCTGCCAGGTGTGTTCCAGTCACAGGTGTCTAACTGGTGCCTGACTGAGAGCTTGTGGACAGCTCTGGAATGCTGTATGTCAGAGCAGGGCTGCTCGATATGTCTAATGTGATGGGCCAGTCGATTGTAAAGGCAGTGCTTGTGGATCGCGGGACATTAACAATATTGCAATTTTCTTCTGTTGAATGAATGAGTCAGCTGATCCCGTTGTTAATGCTTTATTGAATTAAAGAGGTTACAGTAACTAAATGCTAAAAATAATTCTATAAAATAAACATGATACCAATCTGGTATACTCATACACTCTTCTACTGTTTACACACATTTGTTTTAAATGACAGCTCAGCTCACTTTACCATTTGCCAGTAGAATTTAAGAATTGTCATTCAAACCATGTTCTGCTGCTTGATGTGAAGGGGTTAGCATGTTGCATTAAACCTCATGTCTATTGTAAATGTAACGAGGCCACATCCTGAATGTGATGTTTAATATCTGAAGTTACTGTCAATAAGATAATAAATGAACTACTAACAGTAGATGATTTAACAGTGAATCAGAATCAATACACTGAACATAAAATAAACAATCTAAAGAATCCAGCGCAACTTTAAAGTTAAAAATTTGTTGCAGTATATTTGTTGGCTACAATCAGTCTTGTATTCATTTTTGTTTAAGTATCTTTGCCTGCACGCATGCAAGCATGCACGCACACACACACACACACACGCACACGCGCACACGCACACACACACACACACACACACACACACACACACACACACACACACACACACACACACACACGTGATACCTATATGATACCTCTTTGCCAAATCTTTTTGCTGAAAAACAGAACTTGGCATTCTTTGTTCAGATACACACTTATTCCAATTCCATGAAACCATCTGGAGCAACATCGACACACACAAAGCAGCACACTCACATCAGAAGAAGTAGCGGTGTGGAGAAGTTAGGCAGTGAGTGAAGGTGACAGAACCCCTCAAGGGAAACCCAAACATAAGAAGGTTCATGCCTTTTTCCTCCTCCCATTTCCTCTGTTCTATGTGTGTGCGTGTGTGTGTGTGTGTGGGGGGGGGGGTGCGTGGATGGATGTGTGTGTGCAAGAGTGCGTGCGTGTGTCCATGTATGTGTGTAATTGTGTGAGACAGAGTGTGTGTGTGTGTGCGTGTGTGTGTGAGTGTGAGTGAGTGTGTGTGTGTGCGTGTGTGTGCGCGCACGCTCAACCTCCCACAGGATCCTTCTTCAACAACTACAAAACTAGGACGAAGCCTGAGGAATAAAGGAGAAAAAGCAGAAGCAAGAAGAAAGCACATGGGAAGACACTGAGATGGTAGAGGGTAGAAGAGTCAAAATGGAAAGCCAGAGAGAACCACGGGGGAAAAGGCCAAGAGGTATAAAGGGAGCTCAAGATGGATGCAGTGAAAAGTGGTGGAGAAGACAACAGAATAAGAGAAAAGGGATGAGAGCATAGAGAGTCAAAGTCAAAGTCCCAAGTCATCATCACACACTGGTGAAATTACATCTCCGCATTTGACCCATCCCCATGGTGGGGAGCGGTGAGCTGCAGCTGTGGCTGCGCTCGGGAACTATTTGGTGGTTTAACCCCCCAATCCAACCCCTTAGTGCTGAGTGTCAAGCGAGGAGGCATTGGGTCCTATTTTTTCAAAGTCTTTGGTATGACCCGACCGGGAATCGAACCCTGATCTCCCAGTCCCGGGGCGGACACTCTACCACTAGGCCACCGGAACTGGTGAGAGAGTAATTATTGCCTCAAACTTGGTGAAATTTCACATCAACAGTTATTCTGCTTTCTAAAACCCTTCTACACGAGGAAGAATGTGATTTGTTCAGTTATTCCAGAACGAATTAGGATTTTAACCTGCGAAACTGTGTGCCAGTTGAAAGCTGCCATTTGGATGTTAAAATGAAGCTCCTCATGTCAACAAAGAAACCTTTTAGAAATGTTTTTGCTGTATTTATGTGATCTGTGAAGCTGAGGCTACATGAACATATGAGCCACAAAGTTTATGACTCATTGTTACAAAGCAGTGCATCAAACACCTCAGTGGTGGTAAATAAATCTAGTCTTGAACAGCATCCCTGCACCTGAGAGTTCATAATTTTTTCCAAACTGTTGCTTTTTAGTTATGTATAAAATAACTACCAACATTCATGACTAAAGCCACAAAATCATCTTAACCCCATTAAAATCAGTGCTTCACTAGCAGCTGTCATTACAACATCTGACAGTGTGGCAGTTGCTCAATATGCGTACTGTGTACTCATGTCCTTGTGAAACGTCATCATCGTTGGACCAAGTACTGTTCCAATCCTAAGAACGTTTTCATGCAAGTACGCTCCGAGTTCCCAGATGTGTTCTTGCTTGGCCCATTGTATCAATGCATTTGATGCATCCTTCTGTGGACTTGGCTGGCAAGGTATCCCACAATGCATTGCGTCACAAACCGCTATGCTTTGAACAGCTGCAGAGAAAGCTCATAACCGTAGAGTTTTATATGAGAAATACAAATAAAGAAGTATTCATTTGTCTGTTATTGTAACTAATTGTGTGTAACCTGTAAAATCTGCTGTGTGTATTTGGTTTTTCTTTTTTCAGACTCTTCACAATCCCTCAAAATGCCAATTAGCCAACCCACTATCAAAATAAAAGCAGCGTTGCCTTAAATAGCTTTGTTTTGATGAAAAAGAAACTTTTTTCTTTATTTAACAGCGAGAAGTGCTGGTATTTAATCAATTTCAGTTTCCAAATAACATAAATGTTTGGTTTATCTAAGTTAATGAAAATTCATTTGTATCAAACGACTTCTTTAATGTGTTTAATTCCTTCGTGGTCACCTCCAACACCTGTTGTATTTGTAACATCTTATTTTAATTCATATGAATCTACAAATGCCATTTATATATAAAATAAGCATGTTTGGCTCATTTTTAGCACAATTCCATTTTCTACCATCTAAAGCTCCTTTCTTGTCACCCAAGAACAGTTAACACGGCAACAAGGCCAAAAATAACATGTTAGAAACCAGAGAGAAGGAAGTTAAGTTCGCCTGGTGGATAATTAACACTGCATAAGAATGAGAATATGACTTAAGCAGGTGCTGTGTTCCCCATGCCTTCCCCCTATAGAAGTTATTTTCTTCTTCTGCCAGCAGACCGTGCCTCACTCTTCAGAATCAGAAGGATTATTTTAACATTACAAGATAGGTTTTCCCTTATCTTGCATCTTAGTTTTTAAAATCAAATATGCATGGTGACGGCTCATAATAACCTACACACACAAACATGCATTCACACGCACACACACACACGTCTGTCTTTCTATCATAGTGAGGACTTCCATTCATTTTTGTGACTGTATTCTGCCTAACCCATACCCTAACCCTAACCAATGTTGCTGTATTCCTAACCCTATTCTCAACAAAAACTTAAGCCACACCATACCTCTAAAACCAACTGGTACAATGTCCTCACATTGTGCGGAAACATGTGAAACTGGTCCTCAGTATGTAGTACATACAAGAACACACACGCACATATGCACACACACACACACACATGCAATCTTCCGTAGTGGTTCATTTAGAAGTGACTATACATACTTTCACACTACACTTACTTTCACAACTATATCCTGTTGTTTCCTGAAACAAATGATACATCTCTCTATGCAGATGATCTACAGAATGTTCATTTGCTAATCTATCGTTCAAATGCAAAAAACAGCTGACACTTGCTTTAGCTTGTTTTTAAGACAATAGTTAACTTTACAACTTTATTTATTTATTACTTAACACATTGGATGCACACACCCTGTCATGTCTATAGATGGCTATAGATGGCTTCTCTTATATATATATATATATATATATATATATATATATATATATATATATATATATATATATATATATATATATATATGTATATATATACTCAGTGGATTGTAAATTTAAACAAAATACCACAAAGGCCCTTTTACCCTAGAAGCAGCCTCAGATCTGTCACTGTGAATCTTTTTTCTCTCCATGAACAAACTAAACTTCTTTTTATTTGTAAAGAGGAAAATCAGTTTCTGTTTAGTGATTTCTGTTCTGTGTGAATAATGTATTATGTAAGCTTCAATAATCACCCAGCTTACGTCATTATTCGCGCTGTACTTGTATGTGCATGAAGAGCAGATAAAAGATGTGAAGGAACAAGTGCAGTAAGATTAGGGTGTATTTATCTATCAGGAAGCAAAAGGACACACAAGAAGTGAGCTGCTGCCAGACTATGACATTAACACCCAGACCTTATCAAGGACACCTCAGCATCTCTCTCTCTCTCTCTCTCTCTCTCTCTCTCTCTCTCTCTCTCTCTCTCTCACCCTCTCTACACACACACACACACACACACTTGCAACATGTGCACCCATCCAAAGAGAGGGATTGGCTGAGAGACAAAGGAAGAAAGATGGAGAGGAGGCGGAGGGCATTATCTTGATGAAACAGTGCTTGATACAGTGGCCGAGCCAACTCGAATACAACTCTGCTTTCTTTTAATGGAGATTACAGAGTCAAGGTCCAACCTGAGCTCATCTTATTTAACACTGCATACAGCTACATCATTGTGACTTTGTTTGTGTGTGTGCATGAGGGCGCACGTGTGTGTGTGTGTGTGTGTGTGTGTGTGTGTGTGTGTGTGTGTGTGTGTGTGTGTGTGTGTGTGTGTGTGTGTGTGTGTGTGTGTGTGTGTGTGTTTGGGACATATAAACTACATATACTAAGCTGTTATCTCACCACACATCAACCATCATTACCGCACATCTTCTGACCTAAGATCTGGCAGCCAGTCAGATCTCTCACAATCCTGCTGACCACACGCACCACACCGATCTCCGTGGTGCAGCACACTTTGCCATCATTTCATCATCAGAAGGTCTACAAATTACGAGTTTAATTCAGGGTTTCAGACGGGCTTCGCAAACAAAACCAATCTGAACACATTTTTGCTTCTGAAAGGTTGTAATCAGCCAGAAGAAAACTGGTTCTGACATCTTGACTTAATGGCTTATGAAATTAGTCTTCAAGTCATTTCCACCCAGTGTTAAAAGGTCCCTCCTCTTTTAGCATTCTAAAAATCAGCAGATGCCCCAAGTCATGTCCTGAATTAATTTGCAGACCTAAGTCTCATGACTGCTCTCTACACAGTGTCCCATGCCACACATTTCTTCTCTGCAGAGCCAATGCTTCCCTTCATCCCTCTGTGACACAGTATAGGTTACATTCAGATTATACATACCTCCTTGTTTACATATTTTCTTGCCCGGTTTCCTGGCACATTCCTTGGATATTCTTTTGACTGTAAAATGAATAGAAAACTAAAGAATAACATGGAGCTCCTGGACGCGCAATGCACACAGGAGCTGGCATGCACGCACACTCTGACATACCATATAGACAAAGCTGATTGACTGAAAGAGACTTAGAGAGGAAGGAGAGGAGAAACAAAGACAGAGAGGGGAAGAATGAATCACACCAGCTCAATCAGAGCAGTATTCAGTCTATCAGTCAGCCAGCCAGTCATTCAGTCAGCCAAATCAATCGGTGATGATCTTGACAACGACTGTCTTGTTTAATGAACTGTGGCTTTTGTGGCAGAGCACAATACATTATGATGAGATACAGACATGAGAAGAGAGAGAAGGGGGCGGCAGTGGAGGGTAACTACGGCAATGAGGAGGAAGAGGAGCGGGGAATGGGAGGATGATCTGTTAGGGGAGCAATAAGTTGCATAAAGGTCAGACAGGATGGAAGATGGAGGAGGGGGGGGGGGCAGCAGTGGATGGATATTAGAGGTGTAAACACATGTGCACATTGCTTTCCATTTCACAAATCACTTCCACACACTCAGGTTGTATAAACATTGTCATGCACATTAAACATGCACAAGGTCATGCTTTCCCTCTACTGGCGGACAAAGACAGATATGTACTCCCACACTAACATCAATCCCAAACAACACAAATCCTCTACGGTAAACGGTTGTGGGTCTCTTTTTATCCACTCTCTCTCCCACTCTACCCACAACCATCCTACCCTGGGCCTGCAGGCCAACTCACCATCCTCAGTCGGGACGTAAATGTTAAGATAGAGGCAGTCCTCGCTCTGGTCCTGGACAAAAGTGGAAACCACATCGATGCTATTGGTAAACCACACTGGTAGCATTACATCCGGCAGGCGGCCCTCCACGATGCTCTGAGGACACACCGGGGCGAAGTGTGTGGCGTTGCGGATGTCTGACCATGATGTTGGTGGTTCAGGAGGCTGAAAGCGCCGCTCTCCTGTGGGTGGAGCAGCATATGGGACGCCAAGAAACTGGATTACTGGACCAAGAATCTCGTTGTTGAGCTCCTTCTTAATGCCACGCAGCTTGCCACTGACCACTGTGACCACTGGGTCATTCTCATCAAGTTTTTGAGCCAACACGGCAGCCGGACATGCCTGAAGGAGCAGTAGTCCTAACCATATTAGTATGGATGCCCACCAGCCCATATCCAACGAACCTCCAAGTAGTTCACATCCAATCCTTCTGCCCCTCTTCTGGGCAGTTTGATGGAGACTGGACCAAATCTGGTGCCTCCACTGGGCCATGACTGTTACTCCCTGCTTTTTGATTTTTGTTCTGTCCTCCCTTGTCCTTGATTGATGAAATTAAAGGTTTCCCCTGTTTCTCACGTATGCCATGTAGCTGCAAACACAAACACACAAAGACAACGAAACCACATCTACACTCAGGCAAATGAGAGGAGGTAACTCCAGAGCAGACGGTGGTCGTGGTTGCTAATGATGCTTTTAAAAAACCAGTCAGTCCAAAGCATCCAGAGGGAAGTTGGCAGCCAGTAATTATCCTCCAGCTCAGTGAAGAGAAATCAGAAAAATATTCCTTATAATATGGAAAATTCTCCCCGGAAAGGTCCTGTCAACATCCTCCAAGAGATAGAAGAACACTTTCATCTTTAGGCATCATTTTATAGAAGGTAAAACAGCCAGCCAGCGAAGAGGATTCCCGTCATTCTGAAGTGAGCTCATAGGATCAGACGTCGCAGAGCAGTGGGTGTAGTGGCTCAGATTATGTTGACAGGAGTCCAGTCTGCATTCTGCAACACAAAAAGAACAAAAAATAATTAGCAACATTGTCAGTTATGTGCCCTTTAAATAGACACTAAGAAAATAAGCCAATAAACTTGTCCTAACCTCAAACGCACAGGCATCAGTCAATAAAGTGGGATAATTTATTTATAATGCAAGACAGCAGACAATATTTAACATTAACACATATACCAATAAAATATACACGATTTATCAAGAAGTTTAAGTTTCAATAAATCAGCAACAACAAATCATTGACAGGTTAAACGGCCCTTCTGCTGGGAAACAGTTGGTCTTACTTTTTTAATACAGCACCTTTCAAAGTAAAACTCACCGAGCGCTTCACAAGCACAATAACAAGATTAAAAATAAGATAATAATAATAATAAAATTAAAATAATAAAAAAATTACAATAATTTAAAAACAATAAAATACAAACTAGGATTAAGGAATGAAAATCTAAACAAAGATAAACATTAATCTTGTGGGTATGACTTCCAGATGCTGTTCATCTGCAGGAGATAGTTTTGTTTTATATTAATGTCTTACATTTTTGTTCTACTTGTCCTCTTTGCACATTTAAACCCTCCATGAGCCACCTGGATGTAAAACAAATTATAATTAGTTAAAATCTCCTATTGTCTAACTTCAGTTTGGGGTTTTCTGCCTCTGGAGTCTTCACCTGCACCCTGGCTTCTACGTCAACCATGACACAACATGGCAGAAAGTGTTATTTTTAAATCTTTCTGGGACTTCAGAAATTTTACAGATATCTTAAATGATTGAGGAGTTATGGTAATCATGAGCACTTGTGCCAATTCCTGTTGGTGCAATCAGGACGGCAATCAGAGGGTCAGGAGAAAGGACTGCATAGAAACTCAGAGAAACGCAACAAAAGTACAAAGAAAAAACTGAAACCATTTTATCACTGAATCGTCTATAACCAGCGAGGTAATCACTTAAATCCAATAAAAGCACAGCAGAAGAATACAAATCTGTTATTTTACATATCTCTACTGACCTGACCTTTTTACTTTCTTTGCCTGTTCACTTCTTTTGAATGTCTCAAACTTTTAGAACAATCAGTTAACTTCCTATAGACACAAGTATTGTCAGAGGTTTTATCTACATTAGTCAAGAAGCTACCAGGTTATTTCCCAAAGTCTGGTAAAAAAAAAAAGTTGGCTTGTTTTTAATCAATGGTGTGTTTTCCCCACTCGATGAACCACATACAACCTCACACACACATCCGAACACACACAAAGGTGCTGAAACGACAAGTCCTTTAATTTCCTGGGCTCTGCTTCTTGTCTCAGGGCTTCTCTTCAATCATCTTCCCACACACACACACACACACACACACACACACACACACACACACATGCCAGCATGCACACAAGCTACAACTGAATCCATACATCTGGAAACATGAATCTTTAAAACTCTTAAAACTGAAACAGTCGACTCGTGTGTATTTGCTACAGCTAACAACATATATGGCACCTATTTCAGTTCATTTTAATAGAATATTTGAAGGTGAGACATAAACTTACGCAACAGCTACTCTCACTTCTTATTGCTTTTGAGAGCTGGGTATAATCCATATTCATGGAGAATTATTAGGGAAGCTGCCGTGTTGATGCCAGAAGATAAAGTGCTTTGTTAGCTACCTTTAAGTCAGCAGTTTTACTATTTGTTTTGGGACAAAAGAATCAACAACTTAAACATTTTTACTTCAAAGACACTGACGTATATAAAATGGTCCATTTGGATCATTTTGAAAATAAACCTGTTGAATTTATTTATCCCAACAGATTCAATCACTGAACTGTCTTTTGTCAGCTAGGAGTCTTTTTCATAATCAGATACATTTTACATGAGCTTCTTCCTCTGACCACTAAACTGTTTTTATTCCTAAATGAATAATCCCAGTAGGTTCAGTGAAAATTTGCGTCATTCGTTCTTTTCATTTTCAATTGAAAATCAAAATTGAAAACGTGACTGATTATTTTAATTTTTGATTTTTAATCTGATGCCAAAAACAAAAAGGCCTTGGTTTTTATTTTCTTACTTTCAATTTGAGGCTCAGATCAAAACTATGAAATCAAAAAACAGAGCACAGGACAGAATTTGATTATAATATGTAATTGACCGATAATCAAGTTACCCCCATGTAGTTTATTCTGCTTTTCAGAGTAAATGTGTATTTTCAGTTAGGGTTGGACCAGGAAAATATTGCACTAGGTAGAAGGACTTTTTCTTTCTTCTTTTTTCTTGAAGTAATTGTTCAGGGTAACATAATTTAAACTCTATCAAAGGTTTCCTTTCTCCTGTAATTTGACAGATCTAAAACGTACGTGTGGGTGTGATGTAGAGGGAGTCTACTCTTAGTTTGGTGTAATCTTAATTTACAATCTGGTTTAATAAAGAGATTAATACAATTTAAATGTATTAGACATTTATAAGAAATGTAGATCTGTGGCGATAGTGTACTCTTAGTCTGAAGTAAAAATGCTCTGCAGGTGTAATGCACTGCTAAAGGTGTGAATTCCTCTTCCTGTAGGGAAAAAACAGCAACAACACAAACATGTGGAACAACGGGAGAGCCAATTGTTCAGGTTCAGACTTTACTGTCAACTTTCAAAAATAAGGGACTATATTGAAAACAGAAAAGTTCATATTTTGGACAGAGAGGATTATTGGTTTAAGATCAGAGTAACAGAAAAGAGAAAACCAACATTAAACAGAGGGGGTCTCAGGTTTTAACACCTACAGTGCTGGCTCACATCTAATCCCCAAACAATTTCACAGTAATTCACGCCTTCATGCAGGAAGGACCAGGAGCTCAACAACCCTAACAACCCCCAGGAAGGGAGGATTAATGGAGAGGTTTGTTAACAGGCTCCCATTAACAAAAATTCCAATGCAGTTTAAAAGCTTTTCAATTTGAATTGATGAAGCCTTTCAGATGAGAAGCTAAACATCTTTGATGAGATATTTTTTTCCCCTGAACCTATTAGGATTACCATGTTCTGGATGACTGAGAACATTTTCCTGAGTTTGTAGAACCAGTTGGTTGACATTGTAAAGCTGAATTTATCAACATGTTAGATCACCCATGAACCCCAACAGAAATCCACCAATGTCTAAA
Source organism: Aphyosemion australe (assembly GCA_006937985.1). NCBI lineage: Eukaryota > Metazoa > Chordata > Actinopteri > Cyprinodontiformes > Nothobranchiidae > Aphyosemion > Aphyosemion australe. The sequence continues at coordinate 2,321,271 of SSNS01000056.1, read as the reverse complement.
ATAAAAATGATGAAACTGTAGCAACATTTAATCTGCTCGTAATTTTACTACCATAGTACTACAACTGGCTTTTTTTTGTTTTTACCAATAGCATAATCATTTTATTATCCTTTATTATAATGTAGCAACAGAATATCATGCCCAAACAAACTGAAAGTAGTATTTAGTTCAAATTGTGTGATGGTACGATATCAAAGAGTTGCTCAAAGAAAAGCAGCATCTTTAAACATGTAAGCTGTTAGCATGCAGGGGTTTGGGTCCTTTTTTTAAAGTGAGAAAAGGATGGGAAAAGTCAACAGAGATGAAGGACACTTGTTAAACAACAGGAATTTGGCTTTTCACAAAATGGTTTTTAATCTGGCTCTTCTTGAGTATTGCTGCCTGTATCACTAAGCCAAAATAAGAGTAACTAGTAAGGGTAGAAATGTTAGACCCCTTTCACATAACAGCTTCTAACCCGACGTCAGACACTTCCTCCTGCATTAGACTCTTGCAAAGATCAGGCAGAATAAGGGCTGAAGCTGACCCACTGATGATGTCCTCCTTAGCCTTTTTGGTAAATTACCGACCGACACAGAGCCGAGCTGACTTTTTGAGGATTACTTTATTTCACTATAAAACAACCAATGTGCACAAAGAGCTTAAATGTTCTGTATTATGCAAATTCCACTTTTTGGAGTTATATTGTTTTTTATATATACTTTTTATTACACATCACAGTGAAAATACATAATTCACAACAGTATACTAGAGAAAAGAAAAACATTTAAAAAGCCAATGATAAAAAAAAGCCATGTTATCCCCAAGTGGGACATGTCGGAGTGAATTTTGGGTTTCCGGGTCTGCAGCTGTGTACTATTGTGGAATTCACAAGGGGGAGGCGGGATTTCATCAAATCTAAGCGCTTTATCTGGGTAAGATGCTTTTTCTCTGTAGAAGTAATGGATCACAAAAATAACTTATAACAAATGACATCTCATTAGTGCCAATGGTAATATTTATCATATATTGTTCCCATTTTTGCTCCGGAAGGCGTAAAATAACATGACACAGGCCTTTTAGGCATATTTTTTTACAACAATTTACTTCATAATATTTCATGGTATGTAGAACAATAACACAACCATGCAATAAGCACTGAATTCTACTTATCCTATAGTGGTGTATAATAAAAAGACTCATTTTAGATTGAAGATGAAAAATAGGGGTTTAACCAAGAAACAACTTGTTTTCCATCAACAACAAATGGAAAAATAAGCCCTTATTTTTTGCTTTTACATGTGTTCAGTGATAAAAAGTAATCCTAGAGGCAAAGCCTCTTTCTAACCACACAGAGAAAGAAGAATGATGAAGTGACAGGCATGCCTTCCATCCACCTGCCCAAACAGCCACACTGGAAGACAGAAACCCTCCCACTCCACCTCCCAGCAGCCATATTTCTACATAACCCACTGTTTATTGACAATGGTGCACAAAATGATGTGCACACAAATGTAAAACACAGATTCAACACTTGCAGAATAATAGCAGGCAGACAAGAGAAAGACGGACTGAGTGCTGAGAACAAATCTGTTTTCATTGATTGTTGTGTTATTTTGTTAATGAGCCTGTAGACATAGCTGCATTTTTCCAGCAATGCTGGAGAGACAAAAATGACAAGATGCTTTTTGTCATCATGAGCACAAGAGCTACTGGAAGAGCCGGTCGACAAGCTCTGGTCAATTAGGGAGCAAACAGGAAAATTGTCTAAAGCCTTTTCTCTCCCTGCCACACAAAGATGCTAACCTCTGGAAATCCATTTCTGATTAGATTTTGATGTGACTTATATTGCTTACTGATGCTGTTTGTGGCTTTGTTGTCAGACTGAAATAGGATAATCATCCTCAGATATTTCTTTACATATTTGACCAGTGGCAGAAAAATCTCCCATAGGACAGAAATCAGCACTACATTGTAGCATTTAGATGAACTGATCTGTATTATTAAATTATTCAAAGTACATAAAGTAGACACTAAATGGGAGAATTACAAATGTCCTTTTCTCTGCTCTTGAGGGTATTTTTAAGTGACTGAAGTCTCTCTATGGAATGTTTTGAACTTTCATTCATTGAGCTGCTGAGATAAACACCTTGATGCTCAGGCAACAATGATCCAGCTGAGCTTCATGTTCCTTATCTCAGTTACTTATCTTCAAATCAGGCTCATTCCACGTCTCAAATGACAAGTTCATTTTTTCATATTATTCCAGTATTGCACTGTATTTGATGATTTGTCTCCCAACTGGAAAATCTAACTTTAGGATCAGCTTTTTGATCAGAAGGTGCAACAAAATTAAAATGTGACTTTTAACATGTTATCTTCCCAAAACTTTAAAAACAAAAGACTCACAGCGAATAGAGAAGCTTAAGATTCATAGAGCGTTTAAGGGTTTAATAAGGGACATAGCATTGTATAGGATCTATTTACTTTTGTACTTTTATATTTGTTGTATTTATTTTTCACTTGCATAGGTTGTATTTTTCTTTTAATTGGTATTTTTTAGTGATGGTAAACGTGATTCTTTTTACTGAATCGAGTTTGAATGAGTCACTCACCAAAATGAATCAGGTTTTCGAGTCATTTGAGTCACTGAGTCAGTTGCAAAAAAAATCTACATTTTCACTCAAAATTAATTTCCTCCTCTTTCTATGTAAATCCTACTGCTAAGCTGAGTGATTTTTAAAAAATTATCAATTTTATACACTGAAATTCATTTTTTAAAATAGTGGTGCAACTGAAATATTATATTTTTTTCTTTAGTCTGCTTATTATCTTTGCAAAACAAAAGTAGACTATGGCGTCAGTCACACTATCAGAGTTCAGCTCAGGTGAAGGAGCGACTCTTCCCCTGTAACAGCCTGAGTTTCTGCAGCTTAGAGCCAGGAGGGAGAGGTGAATGAGCTTGTAGTACCGCAAACTTCCACTGAGTGACTCATTTGAGCTGAAACCCGCGAGGGAGGGGGTGTGATTCAAACTTACTGTTAGCAGAGCGATACTACTGGGAACTAATGAGCTTCCAGCCCAGAGCAGGTAAGGAAATGCTTTTATTTCCATCAATCCATCCATTTTCTTCCGCTTATCCGGAGTCGGGTCGCGGGGGCAGCAGCTTAAGGAGGGAAGCCCAGACCTCCCTCTCCCCAGCCACTTGGGCCAGCTCCTCCGGGGGAATCCCAAGGTGTTCCCAGGCCAGCCGAGAGACATAATCTCTCCAGCGTGTCCTGGGTCTTCCTTTGGGTCTCCTCCCGGTTGGACGTGCCCGGAAAACCTCACCAGGGAGGCGTCCAGGAGGCATCCTAATCAGATGCCCGAGCCACCTCAACTGGCTCCTCTCGATGTGGAGGAGCAGTGGGTCTACTCCGAGCCCCTCCCGGATGACCGAGCTCCTCACCCTATCTCTAAGGGAGAGTCCAGCCACCCTGCAAAGAAAACTCATTTCGGCCGCTTGTATCCGCGATCTCGTTCTTTCGGTCACTACCCAAAGCTCGTGACCATAGGTGAGGGTAGGAACGTAGATCGACCGGTAAATTGAGAGCTTCGCCTTTCAGCTCAGCTCTCTCTTCACCACGACAGACCGGTACAACGCCCCCATCACTGCAGATGCAGCACCAATCCGCCTGTCGATCTCACGCTCCACCCTTCCCTCACTTGTGAACAAGACCCCGAGATACTTAAACTCCTCCACTTGGGGCAGGACCTCGTCCCTGACCTGGAGAAGGCATTCTACCCTTTTCCGACTCAAGACCATGGTCTCAGATTTAGAGGATCTGATTCTCATCCCAGCCACTTCACACTCGGCTGCGAACTGCTCCAGTGAAAGCCGGAGATCACGTTTTGATGAAGCCAACAGGACCACATCATCTGCAAAAAGCAGAGACCTGATCCTTAGGCCACCAAAACGGATCCCCTCACCACCTTGGCTGCACCTAGAAATTCTGTCCATAAAAGTTATGAATAGAATCGGTGACAAAGGGCAGCCTTGGCGGAGTCCAACTCTCACCGTAAACAAGCCCGACTTACTGCCGGCAATGCGGACCAAGCTCTGACACTGGTCGTACAGGGACCTAACAGCCCATATCAAGGGGCCTGGTACCCCATACTCCCCCACAGGGCCCCCCGAGGGTGGAACGCCTTCTCCAAATCCACAAAACACATGTAGATTGGTTGGGAGAACTCCCACACACCCTCCAGGACCCCCCCCCAAGGGTATAGAACTGGTCCAGCTTTTATTTATTTATTTTTTTCCCACAATTTTAATGATAAGCTAGATATATTTCTACTAATGAAACTAGTTTGCTAACAGTAACAGGGACAAGTCAGTAAATGAGTCAGTTGGGACTGTGACTCATGATTCATGAGTCAGTAAAGTGATTCACGAGTATTGAATGATTCATGACTCGCACATCACTAGTATTTTTACCGCATTGTGTGATTATGTAGCACCGTGGGCTTGGGAGGAACATTTTGTTCCACTGTGTTTTAACGTAATGACTTGAACTTGAGTGTTCCCTCAGCCACAGAGATGTCATAGGTAATGATGTACTTTTGTTTTACCTACTAAAGCAACTGGAAATCTGCATGTGACTTTTATTTTGAAAGTTGCCAGATGTTTTACACTGCGCTTGTGTTTGACTGCAGAGCTTGATGAGTTCTGGAAATTTAGCATGTAAAAATAGACCCAAAGTGTAAATTTAGCAGAGCAGTGCAACAATAAGCATCTGGGACGCTTCACGGCCGGTGGAAACACACTCATCCACTATAACTGCAGCTACTAGCTGCATATTACACCATGCAGACGTTATGCAAAAGTTACACATCCTGTGGAAATGCCGGGGTAATACTCCATATCATCATATAATTGTAGAAAGGCATTAAACGAATTAAAACTTGAATACTGAGCAACCTGAGGAAAAAGCAGATTCTATAGTAAAACAAGAAAAGTAGAGACAAGTCTCCCCAGAGCCTCCTAAAATCAGCTGCAAAGAAAATAGCTTTAAAGCCAGGACACTTGCGTTATATTGTTGACTAAACCAGGCTGCAGACATTTCTTCAGGACCTCAGGAAAGTGGCAGCTTGTGTAAAAGGAGCAGCTCTGCTCTGACAGCCTCAGTCTTACGTTTCCAGTTCAGTCGCTTTTTAAAGCGTCTTGCTGCCTAAACAGCCTGCTTGAACTCCATGTGAGTGTAGGACATTTGAATATGTTTGCAAGTGTCACAACAAGCAGTGACATATTTAATGTATTACATTAATAATTTATGAATAATAAAGCTGTTGCTCCAAAAAATATATATATTTCTCTTTTCAATGTGGATTTACGTTGATAACAGAAGCATCAGCAATTCAGTTTGACAGAATCTAAAAATATAACATTGCTTTTATAACTTTTAGTTATTGTGGTGCTTTAGCTATTATTATTTATTATTTTCACATACTGACACACCTGCTTTTTGTTTCTCTTAGCAAATATGCACAAAGTCTGTATAAAAATATAAGTGCTTCGTATGAAATGATGTATGCTGGGAGAGCATAGCATAGCATGTGATGTCACTGCACCAGTCTCTCCCATGACAGACAAACACAGAGTAGTCAGCATCAGTGCATTCACATGGAAAACACAGCTAAAATGGTTAAAGAGCAGCTGTACAACAGAGTGCACAAACACATTCAGAAACAATTCAAGCAAAAGCATTTTTACAGAATGCTGAAGGCTATGAAGAGAGGAGAAAAGCATGAACAGATTACTTCCAAGCAGCTGGAAGGCCAACATCACATGGTTAGCTTGATAATGTAATTTACCATTAAAAATAACATTTCTGTGTGTTTTGGTGGCACAAGAATGCTGTGATGAATAGCACTGCCATGATCTTGAACCTTTTTCTATCAAACTATAAACATAGCAAAAAGGATAACAATCAAGTTAGAGTGGTGTACTTTGTGCTGAAGATGCAGATTTGAAGCTGCACCAAGATGTGTGCATACTGCTGCCGCCCCCATCCGTCTCTGCCATTAGATTAACCAACTATCACAGAGCAGGTACTGTCTTGTTTCACTATTTTTGATACTATGAGATCAAGATACTATAAATACCCAGTTTATTAAAGTCACTGGTACATTCAGGCAATGGCAGAAGTTTTGAGAATAACATGTTTTACAAAAAGTTTGCTAAGTCAGTTTTTGGAGATCTTTTTGTCAGGTGGTTTACGGAAGTCAAATTACGAACATGTGTTTTAATTTTTACACATTACATTCCATTAAGACTATGCAAAGAGTATCGGCAGTGTTGGTCCTTCATTTATAAGACCACTGCAGTGCATTATGACAAGTTGTCAATCACCTTCTGGTCCAAATCCTGACTCGTTCTTCAATATCAGTGCTTGGATTTTTTTTGTTTTGATCTGCATCTGGAGGATTAACCAAAAATACTCAATGGGATTAAGGTTTGGGGAATTTTCTGGACCCAAAAAGTTTTTTTCCCCATGCTCCACTTAGTTCTGACTTGGCACAGAGCTCCATCATGCTTGATCAGTCACAAAACTGTTGTTGGTTGGTCTGGAGGTGTTCATCTGAGATGATCTTTAGTTACCATTAGTTAGGCTTAACTATGAGCAAGTCCACTCCCTTGGTAGAGACGCCTCCCAAACTTTAATGGTCTCAGGATGATTTTCTGATGGCAGGACACAGGACTCAACCTTTCTTCTGCAGACGATCATTTTTCCAGATGCCCCAAACAATCCAAACAGGGATCCTTCAGAGAAAAGAGTCTACCCCAGTTCTCAACAGTCCAACCCTTAGACCTTCAGTCAACATCAGTCTGTCCTTCAGGAATTTGTTTTAGAAAAGTAGCTTCTTTGCTGCCCTTCTTGACTCTAGGCCATCCTTCAGAGTCTCCACACTGTGCTGCTGCATGCTGCCATTCCTAATCAAGCCCTGAACTGGTGGTTCTCCAGCCTCACAGATGGATCAACTTTACATTTTAAAAAATTCAATGTTAAATTTACATAACCAAGTGATGTCAACTGGTTCCACTAAACTAGGGGTAGGCAACTCCAGTCCTCGTGAGCTGCTATCCAGCATGTTTTAGTTGTTTCCCTGCTCCAACACAGATGAATCACCTGTTCAGGAGCTCACCAAGTTCTTCAGAAGCCTGTTAATTCCCCACTGATTACAATTAGGTGTGCAGGGAAACAACTAAAACACGCTGGAGTTGCCTACCCCTGCACAAACCTAGTTGCTTAAATGTAAAGAGTAATATTGTTATACACTGTTTTGTTATAAGTAGGTGTATATTACATTTAAGCAACTAGGTTTAGAGGAACTTGGTTAAGTAAATTCAATATTTAATTTCTTAGAGTGCAGGAGGTGGTCCAGTGCTGGGACACCCTGAAGCCTTCTTCACAAATGATGTTTTCTTTTGTGGGATTCAGATTATTCTAAAGACAAAGATGGGCTTTTTAATTATTTTTTTTCATCTGATCACATCATAAACACAAAGGTTTAAAGTAATGATTAATATTTGTGTTTTGTTTTTTAACCAGTGCTTCTTTTCAATCATAAAGAACTCAGCTTTCACAAGAAACCCAAAAGAAAGTCAAACGATTCCTCTGAATAGATGGTAGATAAATGTCAGCAAATATCAACACAAACTGGACAGGATTTTATCCTGAGCTCCTGAACAAACCGACCAAAATAAAAGCCTATAGGCGAGGTCCCATTGACTTTTACACATATAATGTTGCCAATATTGCAAAAATCCTTTCTTGTCTTGTTCTTTTTCCTTCCTCTATTTTAATTTATTGGAAGATATCTTGTGGAAAACTACCAGCAAGAAAAAGTAATGACTGTTGATCAATACCTTAAGAAGAAATAAGCCGTATTAAATGAGTCTCTACACCTCTTGTGTAGCACGCTGCAGGTTGTTTTCCTGCAAATATTTTGAACATGAAAAAAACATGGTTCAATGGATATATTACAACTTTATAGGTTTTCTGCCGTGCTTTCCCTTTTTTTTGCCTTTCTTTCTCTCCATTTCCCCCCTGATCTTGCTTCAGTTGACTACTGATTGAACGCCACTGGGTGTTCTGAACAAATTTCACACGTAGTAGGGATTGGGAACCAGCTGGAAAATCCCTCGTCAATCTTCACTTTTCGTCTGTATTCCATTTCCTCACCTCTGTTCTTCGTTCTCTGCTCACTCGCATCTTATTTCTCAGTCATGTTTCCTCTTCTACTGGAGTTTCCTCCTACAGCTTCCTATGTCCTCCTCTTCCTCACCCTTCATTTGAATGCTTGGCCCTATGCATCTGTTAATCCACCAGCACCTATTTAGGTCTCTAATGTGTGTATGTACCTTTACTCTTACCTGCTCTTATCACTTTATCATACATCTGACTACAACTCTATGAGTGGGTTTTGAAGTTTGGAGGTGAACATGTAATCATTCCATCATTTATATTCTGCTGTTCAAACCTTTTTGATTGTTGTATCGGGGTCTAGAAACTTTTCTCTTATCATTTTTCAGCTTCTTGTTTTTCTATATTTACACCTGTAATACAGCTTTTGATTACTTTTTTTCTGTTTACCAGCTTTCATTTGTCTTTCACTAGTTCTCTCTCACCTTTGCTTCCCATTAACTTTTCTGCTATTCCTGTTCCTTTGTTCGTCTCTTCTTGTCTAAGCTTCCTTTACGCCGTTTCTCATCTTTTCCCTCCTATTGTGTGGCATCTCTCTTTCATCGAGCTATTCCTATTGTTCTCAATTTCCTCCTGCTCTCGTCTGCTAACCTCACGTCGTTCCCCTTAACGCTCCTCATCCCTCACTTCATCTCTCCTAATTTCCACTCCTGGTCAGGAATGGAGTGGTGTGGCGGCGATTCAAATCCCCACTGAACCCCTTCGCCTGAGTCACTGTTCTAATGAGCTAAGATCAGACACAGCGGCCTACTGCCACACTGCTGCCAGTTCACCTCATCTCAATGACAGCTATTAAAGTGACGCGTGTGTGTGTGTGTGTGTGTGTGTGTGTGTGTGTGTGTGTGTGTGTGTGTGTAATTGCATTACTGATGTTGTGAGGGCATTATTCTATTTACACAACCAGAGAATGGCACAGAAAAACAAATCTGCATAACAGGAATATTTTAGACTTTGATTGTTATTGGAACATGAGTACCACACTCAAGGCAAACGAGATCCTGAATCAGAAACTCTTTAAAAAAATCTAAATCTCCACTAACAGCTCTGAAAATAAGAGTTTCACTTGATTAATAATCAGTATTTAATGCACATAAAGAGAAAGTATTTGTAACAGTGGCTCCCCCAAGTGGTGGTGGAGGCGTGTGTGTGTGTGTGTGTGTGTGTGTGTGAGTGAGTGAGTGAGTGAGTGAGTGAGTGAGTGAGTGTGGGGTGGCATGTGTGTGTGAGTGAGTGAGTGAGTGAGTGTGGGGTGGCATGTGTGTGTGAGTGAGTGAGTGAGTGTGGGATGGCGTGTGTGTGTGTGTGCGTGCGTGTGTGTGTGTGTACTTTGTAGTTGCTAAAGAAAATACTATGAATGCAGATAGTGACCAATGTGACCACTGCATATAAGAGATAGACCTAACAGTGACCCTGTTTGGTTCTCTGATATTTTCAGGAGACTTGGGAAATTCTTGTCAGGCCAGGTTCATACAGCTAGATGCTGATTTTTGACCTGATTCTCCCCTTCCAACAAGGACAGGTTTAATTACTGTAATTGTAAGTTCATCAGCTATTCCTACCATGTGCAGTGTATTAGGAGCACTTCTGTCTGCTCGGAAGGACGTCAAGACCGCTCCAACCATAGGGGCTATCAGATGTGCTGGATTTCCTTCGTCTGATTTCGGGGACAATTAAAGCTGAAAGTAACATGTAGCCAATCAGAAATCGAGGTGACGAAAGCACACTGCATGCTCCTTCTCCATTATGTTTGTTTCCTCTGAAGTCACAATTGTCCCCAGAGGTTTTGCATGATTTCCAGATTGACCGGGTAAGATTCGTTCATTCATTCATGTGGTCAGACACCTAAACTGGTATGATTTTTATTTCCATGTGTGTGGTCTCTCATGTTTTGAAAATCTTCCAAAACGATTTTCAAATAGTTCAATAATTTTAAAATCCTGCCATGGGCCTAAAGGTAACGGTTTTTCCATTGACTGTGCAGACAAAGAGTTTCTTCCATTGTGACATTAAAACAATAACAATGCTTGAAGTCTTTGAGTTTAAAATGCTACCAATGGAGGATTTTTTGACACTGATGTCCATGATTACTTACACATCATGGCAGTGCCAGAAAGAAAATGCAAGTTAAAACGAATGTTCAAACCTTTCTACATCCAGAAAGTTTAAGACATTTACATGTATGTTTGTTTCCTAAGTCAAACTTTCTTACCAGTGACACCAATCCATACATACTTAAAGAAGACATGTAAATAATTCCAAGAGAAGCATATTAGTAAGGAAACTACACTGCTGCAATCTTAAAAGCTGTCCTAATCAAAGCAGTGACACTTAACCCCACTCTCATAATGAACAGAGACATTGTTGTTAATAAAGTAGAGTCAGCATGTAGAGACAGCCAGTAGGTGTGGTGATTATCTGAGAGGGCAGTCAGGGGGAAACTAAGGCCCGATCACTTCATCCTGGCTTGTCAACACGCAGAACACAACATTATTTTAATCTACGCTGGAGAGAGGTAGAGAGACGGTATAGGAAGGGGGGGAGCAGAAAGGCTCAGAGGAGACCTATGGCTTAGTCACTCACTCAGCTAAACACTCTATCAGTCTGCTCTTTAGTCAGTCTCATCCTTATCCACATTCTGGTTCCCATCATCCATCCATACATCTCTCCTCCAGCAGCTGCTGGGTGATAAATCCCCACATCATCCCAGCATTTTATCTATTCCTTTAACTCTTTGTCTTTACCTGATATAAACATTTCATCTCACCTTTGCCCATGCCACCCACACAAACACACCAAGGCTTTTGAAATGGATTTATTGAGAGGTGCTTGAGTAATGTCCCTCTATCTTCTTTACCTGTTAAGGGTCACAGAGAGTAACATTCAGATGCCAGACTCTAGTGGTCATCTGCTGAGGGGCAGAGAATACCCCAAATAGGTAGTCTGTCCATCACTGGAGACAAATAACCATATGTGCACACACATGCACACACTCAAGACCAATTTAGAATTGGCAACTAACCCAACAAGCATTACTATTCCAGTGGGAAGAAACCAGAGTGCTCACAGAAAACTCAAACATGGAAACGATGCAAACTCATATACACATTAGGGCTGGACAATAAATCAATAATGATATATATCAATTGATAGACATATGGCACGATAAAAAAAGAAAAGAAATCTGAAATATTTAAGTGACTTTGAAAATGCCATGATTATTGGTGCAAGACCAGCTGGTCTGAGTATTTAAAGAGTTCATTTGCAAAAATAGATAAAAATAATTTTGATCAAAATCTCCAACCTTTATTTTGAACAGCAGATAGAAATGTCTTATTAAGGTCAGAGCAGAATGGGCTAACTGATTCTGAATGATAGAAAGGTATCAGCAGCTCAAATATACACTTGTTCCAACCAAGGTCTGCAGAGGAGCATGAGCCACAACACGGTGAACCTTGAAGCAGGACTCCAGCAGCCAAAAACAGGGAACTAAGGCTATAATTTTCATAGGATCACCATAACTGGACCATAAGAGACTGGAAAACCATTCCTGGTCTGATGAGTCTCGATGTCAGCAGACCATGTTCATCCCTTGACCACATGGACCCATCTTGTGATGGCTACTCCAGCAGGATAAAGCACCATGCCACAAAGCTCAGATCATCTCTAAGTGGTTTCTAGAACATGGCAATGAGTTACTGGACATCATGGATGTGAAAGGAACAAATCTACAGCAACTGTGTGATGCTAACATGCCAATATCTAAGAAATGTTTCCAACACACTCTTGTGTGTATGAATGTGTGTGTGAATGGATGAATGATACACTGTAGTGTAATGTGCTTTGGAGTCCTCTGACTCTGAAAGGCGCTATACAAGGGCGGGTCATTTATCATGTATGACACCAAGAATTAAGGTGGTTTTGAAGGTAAATGGGCGTCCAATCTGGATCTGGCATAGTAGGAATCCATAGGCTTATTTTAAGTGCATAATTATTTCTTTTTATTACAATTCAGGATCCGCTTCAGTCTCAGGCACTGTTTTATTTTCCAGTTTAGCTATCCAAACTAAGCCGAAGGAGGAAAAACAAGAAAGGCATAGAGATAGCTTTCTTGCTTTTATCTTTGCTCCAAGAAGGACACAACATTCTTTTGTATTCATATTCAGAGTTGGAACTGACAGGAAAGATCCTGGAGAAATGTGCTGAGTCCCACAGAATTTATGATAACCCACCAAGATTTACTTTGATGTGCACAAACAAATGCCATGGGAACAGTCCCCTACTCCCTCTGATGGGACATGACACATGTAACATCAATAATTTTATCAATCTCTTAACTTAGCATGTCTGCATGGTAATTCAGGCAGAAGACACAGTCACATTAATATTAATCGCACCTTTTCTTTTCTAACACACCCTTGACAATAACAGAAAGAGCAGTGAACACACATGGTATCTGGCATTTGTGCAAATTTGGACAGTGATGAAGAATGCCAAAGTCCTTATAGAGTCCCATTTCCTTACAACAAAATGTCATATTACCATAACAATTCACATTAACCTATCAAGCAGGCTGTGGTCATAGAATCCTGGTGGCCGATGGTAACAGCTGGAAATATCACTTTCTATGTGTTGAAACATGTTTAACAGATAGTGTCATAAGTGTTTCTGGTAGCTGGACCCACGGGGGGTGTTTATTGCAAATAAAGCGGTTCAAGTAGCTGTAGTGTGGTCTAGGAAATCCTGGTGTTTTACTTCACTGGGTTTGACTATCTGTGCCTTTATACCTCTTGGTTTTCTGCTGAGTTAGTCTTACACATTCAATACTTAAAGCACTTAAAGTGTGAACAACTAAATTAACTTCTCCTGTAAAGCCAAAAACTTTAAAAACACTATAAAACTCACTTTAGCTATAACTTTGTTTCTGTTTTTTTTAACAAAGGTTTAACCAAGACTTGTCATTATGTCTTCGCTTTTAAAAAAATATTCCCCTATAATAATTTAATTCCTCATGCCACTAGTGACAACAAGCACTGTTTTATTTTAAAAGGACAGAATGTGATGCAGACATTAAGAATATCCCTAAATTAAGATGATCTTGAAAACCCTTTTTTCCCCTTAAAATCCATAGGTGCTGAGCCTATTAATAGTGGAAGACTGTGGAGAAGGAAAGTTTGGACAGTGCTGGTACATATTTAGTGATGCAATGCACTGAAATACCCTGAAAAGCAAAGTATGCTAAATTGAGAACTACAACTACACATTGTGCCATCAGTTAATGTAGCTGTATACAGTTCAGAAGTTTGCCATGATGAAGGTCATACATAAATCCAAACAAGTCTCTTGTAAATAAAAAGTTTGAAGGAAAACATGATGCTTACACAAAGTAACATTAAGATATTTTACATGAAAATAAATTAGAAACAACCGTCACTTGTATATAGCGCCTTTCTGAGTCAGAGGACTCGAAACGCTTTACCTTATAGTCTTTCACCCATGCACACTCTGATGGTGATGACTGACAGCCACAGCTGCCCTGGGGTGCACTGACGGAAACGAGGCTGCCATACACAGGCACCACTGACTACCACCAGCAGGCAAGGAGGGTGAAGTGTTGCCCAAGGACACAACAACTGACTGGCTGGGATTGAACCAGCACCCCACCCCCATGGCAAACTCCTAACTACTGAGCCATTATTGCCCCAACTAAGCTCCCTACTATTTTTAAAAAAGGTGATAAAGTTTTTTTTTTGCTGAATACCAATGATAAAAAGACAGTAGAAAGCACCTAGACTTAATTTAGATTTACACTGAGGGTAACCGTGCCCTGGGTGACTGAGAATCTACACTAGCATGTTGGTTTCTGGTGATTTTTTGCCAGTATTTTGCTTATTTAGACTTTGCTTTTTCACCATAAAAACATTTAAAGGTGCAATCAAATTTGGTTTCTGCAGCCCATTTCCAAAACACAAGGGTGACTTTTTTACTACTGTTCTGTAAGGTTCATGGCTGCCTATGGCTCAGCGCCAGAAGATTCTACATGACAAACGAAGACGACTCATACACAGGAAGCTGATAAGCAGATTAATCCATTGATACATAGCAATACATATCTTGTGTTAGCACTCTTGGGTGTTTTACGGTAGTGAGCACTTATTACATTTATTACGGTAGTATGACTCTTGCATTAGAGGAAGTGTAGTTTGCCGTCTTGTTGTTAGCTTGCTGTTATAGTTCTGAACGACTCATGAAGATGAGTCATACACAGTAAGTTGATTAGTAGATAAAGCCGGTGTCGAATTACAAATGCTGGCGCTGCAGCGTTAGCTGAAGCAGACTATGCAATCCCACTAGCTCACAGATTGTAAACAGTGACTACGTCCCTCTTTGGCCTTTTTGAAAGGAGGAAAACCTGACAAACCCCAGCCAGCTGAGAAGGAAATCTGTTTCAATGTAACCTTCCTTCCAACATGATTGAGTCATTAGACTTTTTTGTGATTATTTCACTGTAAAATTCTTGCATGTTGTACCTTTAATATTGCTTACATTAAATATGAATTGCACTGAGCTAGAACACAAATGAACTGCTCTATCAGTTTCTGCTTGATCAAAGTGGACAAAATAACATGAGCTTTAGAATCATAACAAAACATCCTAGCCTGAGCATAGAAACGCAACAAATTGAAGAGATCAATATCACAGTATTGCTTGCTGCTCTGAGTGTATTTTCATTATATGTATTTTAAAACAATCTAATTCAGTCTAAGCAAAAAACCAAGACAAGTGAAGATTTTGATGAGACGTCATACCTATTTATTAGTGAGGATTCCTGTCACTTTCCCACAGTATTAGTGGCTCAGGGTTTTATTTCATTACTGATGTTGTTTTGGTTTTCACTGTTTTCTCAGAAAAGGTGGCCTTACTGGAGGAATTAAACATATTTCATCATCTTTGTTT